>VDFB02122684.1:0-22806 GCA_007258455.2 Sequoia sempervirens
TATTTGTGCTTCCCTATTATCATAGGGCATGCATTGGACCGGACTTCATTGGGGATTGTGTCAAGGCCGACGTTGATGGTGGAGGGCATTTAATGTGTGCCTTAGTTTGTTTTTCCTTGGCCGACTTGTTTTGGCGGTTTTTTATTATTTTGTAAAAATGTTTGGCTGGGCCGACATGTCTTGGGGATTTTCTATGAATAGACATTTTTGCCTCATTGTAAGGGGTTAGACATTAGCAAGAAGACATTAGAAATTAAAGAGAGAGTTAGAGCATTTTGATTTTCTTGAAGCAAATATTGTATCAGAATAGTGGAATTGTTGCAGCATTTTGGTGATTAATACAATTGAAGACATTGTGGTTTTCCTGGTGCAATCTCTTGTGTTATTCCATCTTGCATGGTTCCTTTGTTCTACCTTTCAAATTGCTTGAAGATTTAGGGTTTAGTATCCAGAAATAAATTAGTTTCAGTTCGATAAATGATGTTTATGATTTCATATTTGGAATGTTTGTAGCTATCTCTGGTCTATACTCCCAGTAACTATCTGATTGTAGTAGGCTGGCAAAGTCAACCTGGACCATATATTCAATGTGCTTAAGTTCTATTGTAGATGAATGTCTATGATTTGAAAATCTGTATTCCTCAGAAGATTGCACCGTTCTTGTAAGATTGCATTGTGGTTGATCAAGAACTGGTTATTTGAGGTAGGTCCATTCCAAATATCTATTATTTACATTGTTCATTCTAGGAGTAGTTTAGATCTTATCACTTCCTTGCATCCCTATCTTTTGCTATTTCTTTATCATTTGGTTAGTTTTAGGATTAAAGATCATTATATTGCAAGATCCGGATAAGGAAGATACAGTTTGCTTGTAGTAAGGTCCGATTGGATTACCAGCATTTCACATTTTATCTGAGTTGTTTATGGTCTATTATGACCTAACACGAGAGACCTTGGGGTGATTTTCGTGTACTTGAGGATTACCTTTCAAGAGAGATAGAATATTGTATTAAATGCGAAGTTGTTGTTGCAAGTAAAACACTATCAAAGTGGTTATACAAAATGTCTAAAGGTGTTTCTCTGATTCTCAAGGTTGCCAAATGGCGTGAGAGAAAAGCATACGCACCTAGAAACAAAATGCAAACCACAAGACAATGCAAGCACTTGTAAATTTTAAACCTGCTTATGACGTTAAATCAACCACGCAAGTTCTTTTTAGGCCCACTAAGCATTTTGTGTGAAAAAGGAACTCAAGATAAAGCAAAATTGAAGCAAGAGCCCTACAAAACATGACTAGTAGTTTTGAGTCTCCAATCTTTGATAAGCGAAAGTTTAGGTCTTGGACATTCGAACCTGGAAAAAAGGTAAAATATTAGCCACAAAAATAAAAATTAAAATAGAAAGAAAAATACTAATCAAAATTAATCTAATCTAAAAAATTAAAATAATCTAACAATCTAATCTAAATTAATTAATCTAAACTAACAAAATTAATATTTAATCTAAATTAATAAAAACTAAGATTTAATCTAAGTTAATAAAATTACTAAATTAAAATTCTAAAATGAAATCTAATCTGAATTGCTAAATGAAATTACTAAAAGTAAATCTAATTGAAATTTACTAAATGAAATTACTAAAAGTAAATATAATCTAAAGTTACTAAATTAAATCTAATATAAATTAACATCTAAATTTACCAAGTTAATTAATCTAAAAATCTAAAAAAATCTCATCTAATTAAACTAAAAATCTAAAAAAAAATTAACAAAATTATAATTTAATCTAAAAATATAAAATTTAACGAAATCTAATAAATCTAATATAAAAAAAAAAAACTAACAAAATTAAAATTTAATCTAAAAATTAAATTAAAAATCAAAGAGCTAAAATTTAATCTAATCTAAATTAATAAAGACTAAAATTTAAATTAAATCTAAAAGTATAAAATTTAATCTAATCTAAAAAAATTAACAAAATTAAGATTTAATCTAAATTAGTAAGAACTAAAATTTAAATTAAAAATCTAAAAATTTAAAATTTAATCTAATCTAAAAATCTAAACTCACAAAGACTAAAAGTTAAAAAGGAATCTAACTAATAAAACAAAAGTTACCTAGAATGAAAATGAAAACTAAATTAAATTTTTTTGAAAGCTCTTCCCATGCCTTTTAGTGGCAGCAAGCCAAATTGAATAATTGGGAATTAATGCTTCAGCCTACAAAAGTCAAAAAAAAGTCAAATAAAATTAATGGTGCATCGCTTCAAAAGAAAAAAACATTAAGCAATATTAATAAATGCAGGCTTCAATCTTTCGGCGCTTAATGAATGTACTCCGTGTATTTAATCAACTTTTGGCGCCGGACTTTTCTGGGTTGTTGACGTTCAGATTACCTTCTCTTCACAGATTTCTCTTCGTTGTTTGGTGGACATTTTTTTTTAATGCAAAATGTGGAAAAGAAGATAAGAGCCAAAGTGTTGCTATTTTACCATATCAATCTCTAGCTTCAAATGCTTCTATTGCAGAGTTGCAGCCAAAGCCAGATAAATCTGCATCAACACTAGTCTCTAAAGAAAGTCAATCTACCGAAGAAGACAAGCAAACCACAGTGAAAACAATTCTAAATATGTTAGAAAGTTATCTTGAAAAATGAATTGCAGGTGGAAAAGAACCTTCAAAAGATGATATCCCTAGCATTACTAAAAAATGAGAAAACTGAAAATGACTTAACATCTGAAGAAGATGAGTTTGCTGGAGAGTTTTTAGATTTTGTGAATTTGTTGGAAAAAATTGGAGTCTTCAAAGCAAGAAAAAGCTTCAAAGTTGATTGAAGACAAGAAACGATTCTTCGATAAGCTCCTTCCTTCATATGATGGACATTACAACTCTTATATGATCTTCATGCAATAAAAAAGATACGCCATACGAGCTGATGGTTGCAGATGCACAAAACAGATTCATTTAAAAGGATTTAGAAACGTTGTAAAGTAAGCAAATGTAGTATGTGAGCACTCAGACTTGATCTCTTTGCATCAAATAATGTTTATCTCTTCGCAGGCAATGAATAATGTTTTTGTGCATCCATAAGGTATGGTATTTATCTCTTTGTCATAAAGAAAATGAAATAAGTAAGCAACAAATGATGTTTATCTCTTTGCAGGCAGCGAATAATGTAGATTTGAGCAAGATAACACATATTTTAGAAAAATCTCAAAGTCTAACCAACACATATTTTAGCAAAAAATAGACAAGATATATGAATTGTTTGACAGATGCCTCGAGAGAAGTGTCACCTCATGGTCTATGATGACTATAAAAGACGCATGAATAGATTTGTTTAAAAGGCTTCAAAACATTCAATTTAATACCACAAAAAATGTAAAGCCAAGGTTGAAACCAACACCATCAATTATCAGAGTAAAGTGAATATCAAAAAGAGAGAGTAAAGTTCACCAAATGTAATTACGAGAAATTTTCAAATTAGCTAAAATAGCATGATAACTTAATCCCCAATCAACAATGGAGAACAATGAAAGCAAGAAACATAAAAATAGTGAAACAACATCACCTAGTCTTCAAGCCTCCATTGGTTGACCTCCATTGGCCTTCTCCATCTTGTTGCAAATTATATAATTGCCCTCAGATTAAGTGCAACTATAACCTATTCCAAGACAAGCAAAATATTGAAGATTTGTGGTTGCTCAAGTACTCAAAATCTCTCAAGTATGTTGTAAATAACTTGTGTGTGTGTGTGTCTGAATGACTTTGTGTGTGTATCTAAAATGACTTGAGAGAGGGCCTTTTAAAGAATTCCAAATTGAGAATGGATGGCCAGGATTAAAATTTGGTGAAGCCCTAAGATCAAAGGCCAAGATTAAATGTGATGAGGAGGATTAGGGTTAGGGAAACATTAGGTCAAAGTTAGTGCAAGCCTTGAAATGAAGGGTTGAGATTTAATTGGAAGCAATTAAATCAATGGTGGAGAAAAAGAGGTAGTTGGAATAATAGAAATTATTTAATTTATGGAGAAAGTTGACTTATGAATTAAATAATGGTTTAATTCATATATGAGAAAGAGACAAAAGACAATAAATAATTGTTTTAATTATTTATTTGGTGAGATGGAAAGTGGGTTAAATAAATAAATTTATTTAATTGAAGGATAAATGGTAATGTTGGTAATCATAAATTTATTTAATTATTAGAGGGAATAAGAACTAATTAGTGACGTATTTAAATAAATAAATGTAATTTATTTATTTAAATAATCATAGAGGAATAATTATAAATTATGACATTAAGACATAATCAAATGATTTAATTATGTGAGGAGGAGGTTTGACATAGAAAAATGCAGCTCGGAGGCCTAGGTCATTTTTATGTGTCTACACCAATAATCTGCACTGGTTCTAGGATACCCTGTTCATGTAGGCCTAATCCTTTGCCTTGATAATTCATTTGTTGAAACATTTTATTTGCAATAGGATATGATTTATCTTGGAAACAAGGTGCTAATCCTTCTCTGTTCTGTCATGGATCTTCAAAGGCAATAACTTCTTCATTGATAAGATAGCTTGCCCTTAAAAAGGTAAGTGATCCAAGTTTATAAGTGATAGGATCCTCCATGTGTGGGATAACTTCCTAATTGATATATTTGGCTTGATCTTGTGGAATATCATATTTTAATTCTTCTTCAAGAGGTTTCGATGATTCACCGTCCCCATAAAAGTCTTCCTCATGCTTCATTTTTGGTATGCCTTCATAGGATGTATCTGATTCACAACTTCTATAGGAGGCTTCTTCACGACCCATTTTTGATGTCTCTAAATTTTTCTATATCTTGATCATGTGTACAAATGTTAAGAGTAGGAGACTCTTGTTCCTTGGTAATGATCTCAAGAGTATGAGACTCTTAAAATGAATGAAGATCATCTATATGTCCATTAGGAGTAAGCATCTCATAGGTAAATGGAGGAATATGTGCTATATGGATATGATCATCATTTGCAACATCTTGTATAGATAGGAGAGTGTTCATTAGATCATTGTACCATAGTATCTTGGAGATACGAATTTTTGATCTTGAATGATCTCATAATTTCTTTCGACATGCTTTGGATCAAGTTCTTGACATGGGTCAGTTTCAAAGGATGGATTCCTTATAAAGGTTTCTTGGATGTCTTCATTAGACATAAGAAGTGGCTCAATATCTGCTTGATCTTTGAGTGGACTTGGATCAATTTTTGAGTTGAGGATTTCTTCAATATCTATAACCATGAGGTCAAAGGATGTCAATATGTCTTGGAAAGGACCATTGCTAGAATTTGGTGAAAGATGTTGATCATGTTTTGGAATGAATTCTTGAGATATGTCCTCTAACTCATTATGTGATGTAGATACATGATCATTGGTTGATGGATCGTGGATTATTTCAATAGGATCAAATAATTCTAACACTCCTTGAAATAGATCAATGTTTGAGGGGTTCTGATCATGACTAAAAAGTGATTCTTGATGCATGTTGAGTTGATCATCGGATGGGGTAGAAACATCTTCAAGGTGCTCATTGATGGAGAGATCTTGATCATTATTTTCAACAATTGTGGTGGAGAGATTGTCAATGTTTTCAACCATAGGATCCAATGATGTTAACATTTCTTGAATTGGATCATTGTTGGGTATTGTTGGTGGAATTTGATCATGATTGAAAAGTGACTCTTGATATATGTTGATTTGATCGTTGGATGAGGTAGAAATATCTTCAAGGTGCTCATTGATGGATAGTTGTGATTGATCTTGGAGATGTGATGACTGATCTTCAAGATGGGGTGATTGGGTTTGTTGTTGATGTTGTTGATCTTGATATTCAACCTCTTGAAATTGGAGATATTGTTCTTGATGTGGTTGTGGACACAACTCAATGCTTTGATGACATGGTTTAACCAATGGAAGAGTGTATTGATTTTGAGGTGGAGATGCCTCTTGGCTCAATATATCAATTATTTTAGCAAGTGAAGCAATTTGATCTAGCAAATTTTGATCTTGATCTTGATGTAGTTGATTTAGTTTTTGCTCAAGTAGATTTGGAATGTATACTTGTGGTGTTTGTATGGGATCATGGACAAATTGATTTTGGACAATGTTCAGATTTGGGATGATGTTCAAATTTGGCATTATAGGTTGAAATTGAACATTGTTGTGGTTGGGAATCACATTGCCTTGATTTAGGTAACTTTGATTTTGCATGGTGTTACCTTGACTTGGATCAATACATGGGTTCATTAACATCTGTTTGGACTTTGAACAACACTTGTATGATTCACAAACATATCTATCCCAAAGTTTACCAAGTGTGGATTTGAAATTTTCATGTTTGGTAAAGTTGTACTTGGTATATTCACATTTGGAATGTATGGATTTGGTGGGATAATTTTTTTTTGTTGAAGACTCATGCATTTATTGTTTGGTTGATAAATTTTTAGGTTTGGACTTTTATTTAAATCTATCATAAGGAAAGGTGTTCCAAAATTCAGATTGGGCATACTCACATTTGTTGTACCATTGAGGTTTGTAGGAGATAATGGTCCCATGTATGGATTGTATAAATATGAGTTTTGATAATCCATTAGTTTTGTAGGGCTTTGATAGTTTGGTTGATTTAGATTATTCATGATGTATGGATCAAGTTTATATTCCATGTTATTCTTGTGTTGAGATCTAGTTTGGACCATAAAATAAGGATCAATTTTCAGGAATATGGGAGGTGAACCTCTGACTCCTTAGATTGGTCTAAACTTTAGGTACAAAAAAGAAAATCTAGGATGATAAGGATCAAAGGGTGATGATGAGATAAATGGAAGATGGATGATGTGAATGATTGAACTCTTAAGAAATATTCAAGGGGATACTAGACTTTAGGAATTTTGGATTTTTGACTTTGGATTTGATTTAGTTTGATTTGATTTGGATTTGATTTTTGATTTGCATTTCGGACTTGGATTTTGGATTTGATAATGAACTCATAAACTCCAAGAGGTTAGATGTTGTCTTGGAATAAACTTGTCCACAAGATGATAAATTAACTAAGTGTATGGAGAAGGATTCATCTACACACACCTAGTCAAACAAGATGATTTTGATTTGTTTTAAAGGATTTTCCAAAATTCTAGTATGAAGGATTTTTCCAAGATTTCTAAGAGTTTTTTGTGAGATGGGTTTTGATTGATGTTTTGAAATGGATGAAGGTGTTGATTTTGATCCTAAGCAAACCTAGAAAGACTTTTGCTTACAAGACCTTTGTATTGAAGAACATGATTTTTGCTAAGAGTAGTTCAAACCAAAAGACCAATGTTTGCATGGAAAACCATATGACCAAAAGATAACAAGCACATGTGTGGGGTTCAATTGTTTCTTATCTTTTCTTAATGAGTCCTTTTACCACAAACACTTTCTTGATTAGGTTTTTTCAAACCAAATGTCTAATGTCCCAATTTCTTCTCATCCCACAAAGTCCATTATGTGGAAATCAAGGAAATTAAGGCAATAGTCTCCTAATGTTGACTTTAGTGAAAGCAAATTGAGATGTAAATTCAAATGCTTAGAAGCCTCTAAGGATAAAATTCCTAGGGCAAGCAATAACACTTGAATTTTTTCAAAGGTATTTGCTTCCTCTAAAGGGTTTGAAATTTGATAATCATGGTTGAATGTTTGTTTTTCCAATGTTTGAGATCCAAGCAAAGTGTTTTTGAGTCCAAAATAATGCACAACCCTATGGATAGTCAAGAGACAATATTTGTTGAGTTCTCACTTGGATAAATCCAACTACGCCTACTCTTAGTGGATGATTAGAAGCTTGACCAGACAAGCTTCCCCTTACAGTGCACTCACTTCTCGAGTCAGCCAAGCTTTAGTACCCATGAATCTCCCATGGCATACTTCTCATCTCTACTAAGAGCCATAAAAAATGTGGGACGACTTCAAAACGACCGTTCTTGCACCAACAAATAGATAAGGATTTGGGCTTCTAAACAAAAGGTTCTGGTATAGACATTTCATTCGTGGGGGATCACCCATACAGAAAGAGACCATTGTTTCCCTTCTTGTCAGAACAATCCTCGTGATACTTGAACTTTCCTCAAGTACCCACACTTGTATACCGGGTGGAAGTCGCTTGGCTTTAGCGTGTTCCCGGTTGGGTCTTTCCCTAGGGTGATTACTTTTTCGCACCAGGTAGGGCCTCTAAAGGTATACAATAGTGAAGGAGTACATCCTTAGTTTGATCAATCTTTTTTTATGTGAAGAAAGAGAGAACACACGCGATGCCTTTTCTTCACACTAGCATGATTTGTCAATTTTAAGCCCAAATTGAAGTGTGGAGGCAATATTTTATACAACTTAATATCACCAAAAGACTTTTGATTCTTAAGATTGTCGTGAAGTGCGAGAGAAGTGCATACGCCTTTTAAATGATATTACTTTGTAAAAAAGATTACAAAACACAAAAAACACATGTTCATTTTAGACCTCAAAAGCAATGATGGATTCTTTTTATAGCACCAAGATAAAATGTTTGAAGTTGTTTTGTTCAATTTTAGACCAAATTGAAAAGCTAGTAAGTGTCTAAGTTCAATTTTAACCAACTTTGAAAAAAAATCAATGATCTAGTTGGCCTAAAATAGAAAATAAAAGTAGCCACGGATGCTCTAGACTATTACAATAAGCATTTAAAAATGCTTTTTTTTTCAAGTTCAATGTTCACTTTTCCAACTTAAATCTGCTTGTCATTCTTCTGGATTTGTCTGCCTTACTACTCCATCATCTTCAAGAAATTTGTAAATCAGTTATCGACATATTCAAATCTGCAAATCAAATATTGATATATTCAAGAAACTTGTAAGAAAACAAATCACTCAAAAGAATATATTTTAAGAAGTGATCGTTCACTAATTCAATAGTTTGCTAATTCTGCACTCAAAGAAAACATCAATGTTAGATCAGAGAAATAGCAAGATTAGGATTGAACAACAATGTGATATTCACCAACAATGGATAGAGAAACACAATATTAAGATGGTAAACCCCAATGATCTTTACTAATTTCAAGATTCTTCTTTAAAGCATTTCCATGACTGCAATGCGTGAGTTAAAAGAAATTTTTGATGAAAATGGATTTTTAGTGGCCTGCAGCAAGCTTTTTACTCCAACATCAAATCATTTTCTAGACTTAAAACAAGAGCATTGTTTGATAGTTTTTTCGATCAAATCTTCCACAAAATTAAAAACTACCAACAAATAATCAAAAAGAATTGAACAGTAGTAGTGGCAGAATACTTACACCACACTAGGCATGATTATAAGAAGAGATAAATAAATGCTTCAGGTGAACAAAATAGTGCCATTCATAACTGCACTCTAAGCGGAGACATGTTTTGTGCAACTTAAACAAGGAACATTAAGTATTTTGTAAATCGGATTCGTTTATTCTCCCCCATCAAAATCACCATTTCAAACTCAGAGAAAGAAAAATGATGTTTTAAATAAGAAATGATGTCAATTTTGAAAGCTTTTAACGGATGTCAATTTTGAAAGCATCTAACAGTCAATGGAGAAGCTTGACAAAATAGAAGTAAATGTAAATTTGGAATCTACATATTGGATCGACCTTTTAAGTAATAAATTCAACCACCACTAAATGAAGGAGAATTTACTACTTGACTGCATAAAGAATATTTCAGAATTAATTGACCATAAATGACAAACGTTTCCAAGCAATTTTCCCAAGGATAATTACTCTCCAACCTGGGCGATTAATTGACAACGATTTGTAACCACCATAGTAAAGAAAAATCTAACATGATCAAATCGTATCAATGGTAAGTAGTCAAGTCAATTTTTTTTCCAACTACCAGAGTTATTATTTATCAACTAAATCAAGGCAGCCACTATCAGATTGTGTATATTTATTGCAGTCAATTCGAACGATCAGATTTAGACTCTACGCAATAATACAAGAATTCACATTTTAAGCAAGTACCCAATCTTACCCACAGATCAAATTCCCTACAAGGCTGCCATCTTGTTTCTTCCCAAGACCGAATCTGAGCTTATTCTCCCACTTTCTTGGAAAGTGACATTTACTTCAACTACAAAATTTCTTCAAAACTAGCGGTAAAAGGAATGGATGATTAATAGCCATTGCCTTAATATGAAAGGATTTGCATTGCAATGGTCATCTTGTGGTGATGCAGCTTGAAATTAGTAGAACAAATTGGTTGAAGGTTCGGCCCTTATGACGGTCCAATCACAGTGAGGGCCTGAATCTTTGGTGCCATTAGGTACATATAAGGCAGATTTGAAGTCAACTGGACGAGCTTCTAGAATGTCAGAGATTTGAAGTTGATTTCTCTCGGGAGCTTGAGAAGGTAAGGAATATGGCAAAGGAAGTTGATGATCTTATGTCAAACATGAAGGAAAGAAGATAGCTTCAAAGACAAATAGTATATCATTTAGCAAATGTGCAATCTTGAATACTAAGGAAAAAATAAAGAAACTCTCATAAAATTGCAATGAACTCAAGGAAAGGTTCGAGGAACAACATTTTGACCATCAAATTCTTTGTGATAAGATGATGCAAATGGATGCATGGAGAATCTACATGCAAAGCATTATTAAACAAGCTACTGATGAACAATATCAAGATTTACGAAATCGCCAAAAATTAAACCCTGAGCTTGATATTAAGTGGCAATTGATTTCCAAATCAAAGCAGAGTTTAAAACAACAAATTCTAGAGTTGGAAGGGAATCTTCAGGATCTGAGATCAGTAAGTTTGAATTGAGTGATGGCCCCAAAAGGGCACACCAGAGGCAATTTCAAAATGCAAGGCAGCTACAATCCTTGCAAAGTTTTTGCAATACAGTGAACTCACAGCTAGTAGCTGCTGAGAAATTGGCAAGTCACCTTTCCCAACAAATGGGGAATCTAAATATATCTCCTGAAAAATCTACAAAATCAAAGAATAACAGATAACAGACAGCAAGTTTGTCTCTCAAATGGCACAAAATATTTGGCTTACCCAATAGGCTCCATTTAGTATTAGCAAAAAAAAGTTATACTGAATCAAATTAAAGAGTCAATGCACATCAAAAAAAAGTGTACCAATGTTGATAGACCACAAAAAAAAAAAGAATCATAAACCAATTTTAAGACAAAAGCAATATATATCATGAAATCATAGCTATTTGATAAAAAAATTACAGGTGCTTCTTTGTGTAAGAAAATAACATTGTCGAAATACAACTGCAATAAATATAAAAAACCAAGCAAATGAAGCCAAGATATTAGTGTAAATCCCTCCTTCTAGCACCGGATGTAAACACCAAATTCCACAAACTTCAAACAATGAAAAGCATTAGTATCGTTAGTCCATTTAAAGCAATTAAAAGTAGCATTTCTATGAGATATTTAATCATGTTAAATATGCAACCAAGGAAACAAGAAACCAAGTGAGCTTACTATACCTGCAACACTTATCCATCAAGACATCAATGAAAATACTGATGATAACACCACAACACTTTTTTATCAAATCACAACATATCCATACTAGCACAAGCACTTGACAACACCAACCATCTCCATATTGTTGACATCAATGACCAACATCAGTAACTGTTGACATCAATGACAACATCAGCAGCATACTTGCAAGAATATGCCCCTTTGTCATTGATAGAAACACCAATTATCTGAAAACCACCAATAACAAAATCAACCAAACTCTCCTACAATACTCCTCTAAACTATGGTTTTTCAACCAACTCTCTCTCCCTTTGACATCAATGGAAAAGGGCCATAAACTCATCCAACTATCTTTCCTACATACTTCACATTTTTCACCGTTCTTTCTCTTTTTTGCATTGTGCTCTTTTGCTCTCCCCCTTTGACAACATTCAAAGGACAACACCTACACCTTTCACACATCATTTGCATAGAATTTTTCTTTTTGGTTTTCCCACTTTGACATCTATATACACCACTTGCAACACTAGCAAGCAACTACACTGCACTCACTTTTATGCACTCTCCCCCTTAGGGGCACAAAATATGCCCCATCTAACTGCATCAGCAACACTACTACCTACTCCCCCTGAGAGGTAGCCTTCAACATCAGTCCAAGACCAAGAATGTATCTTGAATTCTCACCTAGATAGATGCACCAACTTATGCATCTATTTGAAAGGGGGGAAATAACCCCTAACTTCTACCAGAGATACTGAAAAGTATATTTTGGAAGAGTCTTTGTAAAGATATCTAAAACTTGATCTTTTGTAGGCACATATTCTAACTTCACCTTATTCTCTGCAACTATCTCTCTTATAAAGTGATATCAAATTGAGATATGTTTTGTTCTTGAATGCATTACTGGGTTCTTTGATATATTGAGGAAACTTGTATTATAACATAAGATATAAATAGGTTCATCATATGATACTATGATATCCTTTAATGTTTGCTTCATCCACAACACCTGTGTTCAACATGATGCTACTGCAATATACTCTTCCTCTATAGTAGATAATGACATTGAATCCTGCTTCTTACTCAACCAAGAAACCAATCTGCTTCCAAGAAAGAAAACACCACCATGTGTACTTCTTCTGTCATCTATACAACCTACCCAATTTGCATTTGTATCTACACTCAAGGAGAAGTTAGTATCCTTTGGATACCACAAACCATAGTCTGGAGTTCCCTTCAAGTATCTAAATATCCTATTTACTGCTACAACATGAGATTCTTTGGGATCTTCTTGAAACCTAGCTACAATACAAACTACATCCATGATATCCAATCTAGTAGTAGTTAGATATAAAAATCCTCCAATCATTGATCTATATTTTCTTTGATCAACCTTAGGAGACTCATCATTTTTTATCAATTTACAACCAATAACTATGACTGGCTGATTAGTATGGGCCGAGTACACTTATACATGAAGAATCGAAGAATATGAAGCCATTAACACCAATCTCAACAGGATCAATCAAATGCAAATTAAACCAAGCATCTATCAAAACTAACATGATAAACTACAAAAGATTTTAAATGCCTACTTTAATTCATCTAAAACTTATCCCATTATGGGAGTGGTGTCGCGTTGATGTGAAACGACGACCCTTTCCCAATCCCGTGGATAAATGAGTTTTGTTTCAACTAGTTTTATTGAAGAAAATTGGTGAAACCATTGTCAGATGTGTGATGAAACATGATTTTGATCTAAATGAGCATGATGCAAGCTAATTTAACATGATTTTATACTAAAATGATTAAGATATGCAAATGCAAAGCTAATCTAAATGGATTCTAAGCTAAAAGATTCAAACCCTAATTAATAAACAAGTTAAATGTATGCATCTGAGTTACCATGGCAGCCATTAATGGAAGCTAAGCTATTATGAAAGTGATTAAACTAAAAAGATGCTAAATATGAGTGTGAGTGTGAGTGATTTCAATAGCATGAGTTTTCTCTTAAAAAGATGGATCCATTTGTCTCCAAATAGTGACCTATTTATAGGAAAGAAAATGAGAAATGAATGGTTGAGATAAAAAATGCTAATCAATGGTCAAGGATGGAAGAAGTCAGAGTCATGGATCATGGATTCTCATCAATGGATGGGAATCAATGATGAGATTTAATCAAGGGTTCTCCTTTGTTCAAACAAACACACTTTCAACTTGCCCAAGAGGTCACAAGTTAACTTGCTTAAGAAGTCAAGTAAGTTTGTTAAGAAGGAATATTCTTTTTCAAATGAGTGAGGAAAAAGAATATTCTCATGGGTGAGGGAAAATAGACAATATAGAAAATTCAAACAAAGTTTAATTGTGCAAAAGGGGAAGGAATATTCCATGGGAATATTCCCTTGCAAGTGAAGGGAATTAGATTAATTGATATTTAAACAAAGGTTTAATTATACAATTAGGGGAATTAGATGATTTTCATTAAATACAATTATTTAATGAAAAGGGGAAAGTGTAATGATATTTAAATAAAATAACTTAGGGTTATTTTACTTAAATGAGAAGATTTAGGGATTAAATTAAATAACTTGATGTATTTAATTCAATTAGATGAAATGTTAGCATGGAAGGGGGTGAATTAACCTAATTTGATAAATTAGGTTAATAGGTGAAAATGATTCAATTAATTAAATAGCTAGGATAATTTAATTAATTAAGCGAAAAGAGGATGGGTTTGAGGAAAAAACGGTGTTAGTATACCTAATTCGAGTGCATGGTATCATTCAGGACATTTTTAAGTGTATATTTTTCCCCTCTTTGAAGCGAGGTATCTATTACGTTGGTTCAAAGATTGACGCCCTTCAGATAAAAAACTACTACTTAAATCAAAAAATATTTTTTTCTGATTTTTTGGATGCCCTTCTACTGCCCCGGCAGAAGGAATAAGCTGGTTCCTTGCCCCCTCGAGAAAACGAGCAAAAATTTTGAATTTTGGGTTGATTTCTCGATAAAGGTAAAATGTTGCCCAAGGGGTCTGGAAAGGCTCTGAGATGTAAAAAACATGCCAAAAATGCAAAAAACAATGCTAAATAAGATTCAGTTTAGCAAGATTGGTGAAAATGGTGAAAAACCCTAGCTTCATGGTTAAATTAGGGCAAAGACCCTAATTTTCAAGCATAAATAGGTGAGGAAGGGTCGCTTTCAATTCATTTGTGCATTCACTCCTTAGAGAATTCTTGCATTTTGAGCTCTGACCCTCCGATGAAATGGCGCAATGAGTTCTCCCATGACACATTTCTGACCAAGTTCGTGAGTACCAAAGGCCTCCAGGCACAGGACCACCAGTATGTGATTCAAAACTAGATTTGAATTTTAACTTTTAAGCACATTTATTGCATTTTGAAATTTTAACTTTGACAACATCACTATATAGTGATGCTATTTTTAGAATCGGCGACGCTATTTTGATTTATAGTGATGCATATGTAAATAGCAATACAAATCGTGATTTAAAATTAGGGTTTCAGATTTCAAATCACGACACATATTTGAATAGTGATGCATCTTTTGATTTAGAATTTAGGATTAGGGTTTTCCAAAGTCAAATAGTGATGCATGTGTGTTTAGCGATGCTATCGTAAATAGTGATGCTATCGTAAATAGTGATGCTATTATCATTTTAGGGGATAAAAACTCCAAACTTAGCTAGTTTCTACAATTTTTGACATCATGTGCTTCGTGGGTGTAGGAGGTTATCCTGCCTTTGATGTCCCACAAGCAGCAGCCGACAGTTTTGTCCAGACTTAGTGATTTGTCTGAGTTGAAACAGGAGCACCTGGGAGAGATTGGCTTGTAGTACGTTGCTTACATGCCTATCGTCTGAACCCATTTAGTGATGATGACAGCGTTGTGTGAACGATGGCATAGCGAGACCTTGTCGTTCCACTTACCTACCGATGAGGTGACAGTGACGTTGGAGGATCTATGGTAGATTTTGCGTTTGTCAATACATGGTGAGCGCGTGATATATGAAACTGATGTCAACCATGATGCTTGCTAACTTGACCAGGAAGACATTGTCCTAGTCAACTCACAGATTGACCCTGAGATGTATAGAGGTCAGGCGTCAACTTTCAGACTAATTATTATGGTAGTGATCTCAAGTTTAGTTGCTCCAGATCAATGGAGCAAAGGATTCAATCTGGTATGGGGTCTGGCTTGGCGCAGGATGCTCTTACAGAGGACCCAATATGCATGGGGGTCAATGATGTTGGCCTTCCTTTACCATGATATGCATGATTTTGTTTACTATAATGGTAAGGCTATTGGTACAGGGGTCACCCTTCTCCATATTTGGGCATGGGAGCACATCATTGTGCTTCAACCTATTGTTCAGATGGAAGATGTAGAACTAGATGATCCTATTGTTTGGAGATATAGGGGTTCCATCACTTTGCAGCACATAGGATAGCTCAGCATTCCATACTGGCATTGAGTGATCGATGACATGATAGTTTTCAAATGGCGGCCATGGCTTCAAATGCCAGCTTGGTATGACGATGTGTAGCAACTTTTCTTCACTCGAAAGACCCAATATATGTAGGGTCAAGAGCACACTATGATTGAGAGGTACCTACATGATAGGGTTTCCAGATAGTTTGGTGAGAGGCAGGATAGGCCCGATGATCAGTATATCGCCATCTTTTCCAAGTCAACTTGAGAGACTGCATGGGGACATACGATCTCAGTCCACGAGGTTGTTGATGGCTTTCAACAGTTGATTGCTAGGCCATGGGCCTATGATCAAGGACAGGTGGATGCATAGATGACTCCCGCTTATGATGTATGGTTTGTTCCCCCTTCATGATTTATAGATCCAATAGGTGTACCTCCATGAGGGAGGCCAAAAGGGATGGGTGTAGGCAGAGGCAAAGGAGAGCCAAATGACAGATAGGGCGGAGGATAGGGCAAAGGTCCAGATAGCATAGGCAGAGGATAGGATGGCTAATATGGCCAACATCATGATGGACAGGTCCCAGGTGCACCACCATTGCACCAGCAACCTCCTCAACAGCCACCGATATAGCAGCAGCCTCCACAGCAGCCACCGTTAGGGCCAGATCCTTGTGATGCACAGATACAACAGTTGCAGGTGGTGACGGGTTAGCAGGACCAATCTCATCAACAAATTTTGGTTATCACTGTTGAGAGAGACCAAGCCAGGCAGCAAGTACAAGCATTGATAGCGGAGAGGGACCAGGAGCATTAGCTCAGGCAGACTATCGATATGCAATTATCACAGGAGGTCGGGCGATGCCAATAGCTAGAGACCATGACAACTATAACTCAAGGGTAGAAAGTGTATGCCTGATTGTACCGAGAGGCTGTTACTGAGGCTACTTATTATCGCATGCACTACCATTGGGATGTCCCTATGGCGATTAGGCAACCAGATTACTCACAAATGAGTGGGGCACATCCTCGGGCCGAGGATCAATCAAAGAGACAGCTTAGTGAGGGGAGCACCCATCAGGGATAGCTTGCTCGTATAGACACTTTTTGATTATTGCCCGATTCTTTATACAAATACACATTCATGGGCTCCTTTTTTATAGCCTCGTGGATATTGTACTTTTGATCGATATACAAACACTGACTTAGATATTGTATCATGATATTCACCATTTTTTGATATATATATATATATGATATAGATTTGATATGATGTGATGTGTTCATTTTATTTCATGCTTATGAATGTATGGATGCATTTGCCATTGATATGATGTGATATACTTATATATTATGATCATGTATGGATCCAATTATTTTATTTATGCTTATGCAATATGCAATGATAATCTATGATGTGATGAGATGTGATGTAATGATATGGAATGGATGCAATGCTATATTCTCTTTCAGTACCTTTTTATGATATTCCATGGGATGGATGATATGATATGCTCATGCGATGCATATGCAAATGATGTGAATGTATTTATTTTTGTGTATTTTTCCATGCAATTTATGAGATGATGATGTATTCATATGGATGTATGGATGGATAATGTAGATGTTCATGCTTATGACATGATAATGTGATGTATTTTTATGATATGTATGCAACGATTTAAGATGCTTAGAATAAAAAATCTATATTATTCTTCACAACTTAAATGATGATGCAATTGATATGTGTCCTTCATATTATGATATGTCGTGATTTATGCAAGATGTATGCATGTTGATGATTTGTGGATGCAGGATGGATGCATTGATGGTATTTTTTGTTGTCATGATACCAAGTTAGCATGGAGAGAAGATAGAAGAAATAAGATGATTGACCATTGATTTTGATGATTGATTTGAAAATTCCAACAAGTCTATGATCCACCGAAACTTTATTAGAGATGGTGATGAGAAATGCATAATGATGATTTGCTCATATCTTGGGATTGGGATTTTATTTCGTTCCTTATTTTTGATATAACACATAGACATGATACATCAAGGTATTGAAAACCAGGATGGCGTGGTATCTAGTGTAATGTACTTTGACTTTGCAAAAAGATAGGATAGTTCATGTTCACTCCTCGGCATACGAAAACCTCGTTGGAATGTAAGTTAGAAGCTTAGAATATATCAGACCAAAGCATACGCAATAGTCAACAATCTACTCCAAACAACCTCCCTACACACAACTAAGCAAGTATGCACCAAGATTGTTTTATAAGAATACCCACAAGCACAGCAAATGAAAGATAATGATCGATGCCCCCATTCCTTTCTCTCTAAATCATTTTGATAGACATCATTGAGAGGTCCTCGGAATGGGTCATTAAGATAAATCATAAAAAAAGATCAAAGACAAACAGTCAACGTTATCTATATCTCTTGCCAGTTTAATTTAGCTAAGGTGGTTTTTGATATTGATGTCCATCACAGGAAGGATGCATCCTAGGACATGTTGATCAAATGGTTTGATTAGGATAAGGTTTATGATAAGTCATTGATACAAACTTCACTAACCCGTTTACCTATGATCTAGACTTTAGATTTTGACACTTAGGTTCTCACTTTATGATTTGTGATACTTGCTTTCTACTTGTTTTGCCAAAGGTTGAAGATGATGGTCGATTTATTATGGATGGAGGTTTATTATGAGTGAAAGTGAGATGGGATGGATGGCTTTGGATTTTTTGGAATATTTCAATGTTTTGAGGTTGTTTTTGGTCTTTTCAAAATTTTATGTGAATGTTTATGTTTTTTTCAATTATTTGAGGTTGTTTAGGGTTTTCTCTAAGATATTTGATGTTGTTTAGGTCTTTTGAATGTTTTCTATTTTTTTTGTTTTTCTATTATTTGAATGTTTTTGGTATTTTCTGATATCTGAATGTTTAGGGGTTTTCTGAGATTTTACAAATTTTTAAGGTTTTTCTGATATTTAAATGTTTGGGGATTTTTTGAGTTTCGACCAAGAACCTAACCTAAAAGACCTATCCTAGGGGCCTCGAGGGCTGATCAAATATGAGCCTTTCCTACGTTATACACGTAGAGACCACGTAGTTTGACTTACTTGACTTATTAAAGGTGAAGATATTTAGCAATTGATGGAATGTCAATTTATTATGATGGACTTCTAAAGAACTAACCTAGGGTGTCTCAGGGGCACATCAATAATGGCTTTGCCTATGTTCAAGCTCAAATAATCATAGTTCGACATGATACTATTTTTGGATTTTCGATGTTTTGACCTTTTTAGGGATTTTTGACATGTTTTGGATGTTTTGGATTTTGCCTTTACAATTTTTTAATGTTTTTGGATTTTAGCTGTACAAGATCTTTGCAAATATTTTTAGATTTTCTGATGAATGTTTTACAAATGTTTTTGGAATTTTCGATGACCTTAACATAAACAAGAACCTGCTCCGATCCATAACGAACTCCCCCCGGTGTGATATGACAGTCTACCTTGATATAGGAAGGACAAACTAACCTTTGGAATATGCCAAGTAGTACTAAGGGAATATGATACTTCACAACATCAAGCTATGATATGGATGTAGATGGGCGATGGATGAAATAGGATGAAGGATGTGATGTGATGGATGGAATGATAGGAGAAAGAGCCCAAGTAGATCGAGGTACTTTATTTACACAAGGCACCTATTTGCCAGGTTTTCACCAAGGTACTTTCCCAAAGCACCACCAAAGTGGTTTTCACTAGAGGACGATTGTTTTTCTTTACTTTTTTCAATCCTGTTTATTATTATTTTTTGGATTTTGATCATTTTTTTATTTTTTTTTATTTTCAGATTTACACCCTTCAAGACTAGGCATAAAACAGTTTAAGATGCAAGTTGTTAGTTGGTTCCTTCAAGGGTTCACCTTCAAGTGTTGACAATTTTTATGCTCCTGATACATAACTTGTTGTGATGACAAAGGGACCTAACCAGTTAGGCTCAAACTTTCCTTTACTGTCCTGATCTAGAAGATTCTTTTGATTCTACTTTGGGACAAGATCCCCTAATTGGAAATATCGATATTTGATGTTCTTGCTATAGCTTCGTTTCAGTCAATTTTGATATACTTGCAAGTGATTAAGAGCATCAAGATGATGCTCATCCAAGAATTCTAGCTCATTCAGTCAAGATATTTTGTATTCTTCATCAGTGATTAGGTTATGTAGTGACACTCATAGTGATGGAAGCTCAACCTCAATAGGCAAGATGGTTTTGATCCGTAGACCAAGGAGAACAGGGTTGCACCTGTAGGCATGTGGATATTGGTTCGATAGGCCCATAGGGTAGGATTCAACTGTAGATTCTAGTCACGGCCAGCTTCATAGACTTTTTTGTTTAGGATCTTCATAATGGTCTTGTTTATAGCCTCAGCTTGATCATTGCCCTGGGGGTAATATGGGGTAGAGAATCAGTGTTGGATGTTGAATTTTTGATATAGCTCTTTCACATCATGATTCTTGAAGGCTATTTTGTTGTCTAAGATAAGAGTTTGCGGAACACCATAATGGCAGATGAGGTAATTCAAGATAAACTTAGCAATTTGCTTCCCTGTTATGTAGGTCATAGGAATGGCTTCGACCCACTTGGTAAAGTAGTCAGTGGTCGTTATGATGAACTTGTGGCCATTAGATGAGGTTGGGGTAATCTTTCCTATTAGGTCAAGCCCCCACTATGAGAGAGGCCAAGGTGTGACCATTGGTTGCAATTCTTGAGCTGGCACATGAATCAAATCTCCATGCTATTGACACTGGACACACTTCTGCACATATTGATGGGATTCTCTTTCCATGGTTGGCCAATAGTATCATGTCCTCAACAGTTTCTTAGCTATTTAGCCATACCACTAGAATGGGAACCACATATGCCATCATGTACTTTTGTTAAAGCGATGAAGGCTTCCTCTTGGTTAAGACATCGTAGTAATGTCCCCTTGATGCTTCGATGGTATAAAGTATCACCTAAGATCACAAATTGGGATGCCTTCTTAACAAAGGTCTTCTTAAGGTTAGAGGTGATATCAGATGGGAAGGTTCCTCTACTTAGGTAGGTAAAGATGTCATGGTACCATGGGGATCCAGGACCAACAATGACACACACAAATTCAGATTTTAGGATTTTGAAAGTTGGTACGAGAAGTTGTTCTACCAAGAATTCACTTTGCAGGATGTTGTTTGGCATGTCTAACAGTGACCCATTTGTTTCCATAGCATCTGCTACTTGGTTGTTCATGCGAGGAATCTACTCAAAACTTATATCAATGAAAAGGTCCTTGAGATTCTCTACCATCTTTTTGTAAGGAGTAAGCTTATCATCCTTAGTTTGGTAGTTTTCATTGAATTGGTTGATAACCAGTTGTGAGTCTCCATAGACTTTCAATTATTATATTTTCCATTGAACTGCTATCCTTAGACCTGTGATTAGGGCTTCATACTCAAAAATGTTATTAGTACATGGAAATTATAGCCTGTATGAATTTTGGATGCAATCGCCTTAAGGGGTGATGAAGAGAATACCCGCTTCTAATCCATGTTGGGTGAATGATCCATCAAAGTACATCTTCCACTAATTTTTTGTATTGGCAAGGACTATTGATTCATCCGAGAATTTAGATATCAATGGATTTTATGCATAGATAGGTGCCTCTACTAGTTGGTTTGCAATCACTTGTCCTTTGATTGCTTTGTGCTCCACATACTCTATATCAAATTCAGTCAAGATCATCACCCATTTGGCCATTCGCCCAGTGAGAGTTGCTTTGGATAACATGTATTTCAATGGGGCGATTTTTATAATGAGCTTAATTTGATGTGACAACATGTAGTGTCTAAAATTTTGTGAAGAAAAAACCAATGCTAAGAATGCTTTCTCAATGGATGAATAGTTTATTTCATAGCCCACCGAGGTACTACTAATGTAGTAGATATCCCTTTCCTTTCCATTTTCATCATGTTGTGCCAGAAGAGCACCTAGTATTGTTGATGTTACTGAGATATACAAGATCAATGGTTTGTTCGGTATTGGTGGCATGAGCATCAGAGGTGTTAATAGATAGTCCTTGATCTATTAGAAAGATTCATCACACTTCTCATCCCACTTGTAAGTTATTCCTTTATGGAGAAGATGCGAAAAAGGGTGGATTTTTTCTTATAGCTACGCTATGAACCCCCTGATGGACTGCAATCTTCCTTGTAACCCTCTCATCTATTTTAATTTATGTGGTGGTTCTATGTCTAGGATGGATTTCACTTTTGTTGCGTCAATTTATATCCCTCTTTGTGAGACGATATAGCCAAGAAGCTTCCCTGATGTAACCCCAAAGACACTTTTTTGGGTTTAGTTGTACCTTGTACTCTTCAAGCTTGTCAAAGATGGGTCCTAAGACTTGTATGTGCTCACTCCTTTTCTTTGATTTTTCCAAAATATCATCCACATAATCTTCAATTGTTTTGTGGATCATGTCATAAAATATGAGGTTCATTGCTCTTTGATAGGTTGCTCTTGCATTCTTTAGCCCAAACGGCATCATGTTCCAACAGTATGTCCCCCATGGACAAGTGAATGTAGTTTTGTGTTGATCCTCCTTGACGATCATGCTTTGATTGTATCTTGAAAAACCATCCATGAGTGATAGCATTTCATGCCCAACTGTTAAGTCCACTATGATGTCGATGTTAGGAAGAGGTAAATCATCCTTCAAACATTCCTTGTTTAAATCTCTAAAATCAGTGCATATTCTAATGCCCCCAGTGGGTTTGGAGA
>VDFB02122686.1:0-41113 GCA_007258455.2 Sequoia sempervirens
ATAGGTTAAGGGTTAGGGTTAGAGGTAGATTAAGGATTAAGGTCAAGGTTAGTGTTAGTATTGGGATTTGGGTTAGTGTAAGGGTAAGCATTAGATATATAATTAGAATTAGGGTTGGGTTTAGCATTAAAATTAAGGTTCTAAGGGATAAGGCTGGGTTTAGTATTAGGGTTGGGGTTAGCATAACTATTATGATTACGATTACGATTAGGGTTAGGGTTAGTAATAGAATTAGAATTTGGGTTGGGTTAGAGATAAAATGAGGATTAGAGTTGGGATTAACATTAAGATTAGGGTTATAGTTAAGATTAGTGTTAGGATTGGATTATGGTTAGAGATATAATTAGGGTTAGGGTTGGGATTAGTGTTACTATTACGATTAGGGTTAGGGTTAGGTTTAGTTGTATTGTTAGGGATAGGTTTAGTCGTAGGGTGATAGATGGAATAAGGACCAGGGTTACAATTTTTGATAAAATCAAGGCAAGGGTTATAATTATAGTTAAGAGTTATAATTTTTTATATTTTTATAAATTATGGTTACCATTGGCATTAGGGTTAGAATTAGAGTTATGGTTAGGATTAGGGTTAGGTTTAATGTTAAAGATAGAATAGGATTATGGTTAGGGTTTGAAATAAAGTTAGAGTTGGGGTTAGGTGTAGTATTAAGGTAGGAGTTAGGGTTAATATTAAAAGTTGTGGATCAAAATCTCCCAGTTCAATTATTCTTAATTTCCTTTGCATTAATATGTTGTGGTGTTTTTAATGGATTTTGAATCCATTCAAAGAGTTATATGTTTCAAATATAAACCTAAATAAAACATGTGATAGAACATCCATCTCTTGTATCAACAATGAATCTGATTTTTATAATATTATAAATAATATTCTATTCCTTAGTTGGATTTAATGTCTCTAATTAAAGTGAATGCATAATCATGTTTGCAAACATTACAAATATATTTTTAATAATTATTGAAGAATGGAATGTCAACAATGATTAATTCTATTGAGTTTTTTTGTTTAATAACAATGATTAATTTTAAAGTTTAGTATTTTTAAAGATTTTTTATTTAAGTTCACAACTATATTAATATAATTTCTCCATTATCAAATTTTCAAGAAATACCACAATTTATTAATGTCATAATCAATTATGTAACACCCTAACCCCAAAGGACAACTAAAACTAACAAATTACCGTACATTTTTTTTTAAAAAGTAGAACATTACATAAGATGAACATGAACATACACTACATGTAAAACAATTATACAATAACAATGTCAACTACGTCCCCTGGGGTACACGAGATGACATTACGCAACCTAAACTCATACCATGACGATAACAATCGAATTCCAAGATTACATTATAAACCATGATATAGTATATGCTTACAATAATCCTACATCCATTATAATCCTAAACCGTATATTTTTGGCACTTAGGACTTCTCTTACTCTTCTAGTATTTTTCACCTAAAAAGAGAGAGTTAGGCCAAAAATGCTAAGGGTTCATTCAAATTATGTTAATGTTATGTAAGATGTTGTCTAATCTAAATGAAGTAAGCTAAATTCAATTAAGTAATTTAAATGACTAAGTATGAATGCAAGACTAAGATTTAAACTATGCTTGAAAACACATTGTTGTTTGTAAAGAAGCTTTAAAGATTGAATAAAAATGCAAATTAAACTAAATAGAAGGTTGTTTCTCAGAATGAGTACACCTGGAAAATTGGAGAAGAATGGAAATTTTTTTGGAAAACTGATGAAAACTTGAACTTGAGCTGACTGGGACTCATTCGCCACCTTGGGCGAATCAGTCCTAGATCAAAATTTTTCTGCACATAAGCTATTTTTTGATTGTCGAGGACCTGGATCTGCATCTGACTCAAATATGCACCTTAGGAGGGACTCATTTGCCATGCATGGTGAATCGGTCCACTTTTAGATTTCTACAATTTCAAAATTATGTCCTGCACCTTGACACCGTGCAACAATTTCTGACAGAAATCTGACTCAGGATCTCAAAAAATTCCCTCAAAAATGCTCAAAATTGTTTGTCTAATAGGGGGTTTGCCTTAGTCAAGTAATTAAACCTTGAATGGAGAAAAATATGCATAAACCCTATCCTTAGATGTGTTAAAGACTAGGAAAAGCTGGAATATGACAAAGATCCTATCCTATTGCTCTAGAATAAGACATGCAAGAATGATTTATATGATGTAAGATCTCAACCCTAGAAACCTTACAACACATGAAAAATAGGAATGAAATGACATGCAAATGATAAACAAATAAAATGCAAACCTTAATATGAAGATAGAGTGAAAATGGAAGATGGAATCAATAGGAAACTAAGTCCTCAGGTGTGATTTGGTGGCTAGTTGCACCTCTTCACCCTAGATTTCTTCATGATTCACCATAGGAATCCATCATCAACCCTTTGCAATGTTGGATCTTGACAAGAGAAGTGAGCTTCAAGACCTGCAAAAACCCTAGTTTGCTACTCTAAAACTTCAACTTTTGCTAATGAAACTTGTTGTGGAAGACTTGACTTTATGAATTGCTCTTGAGGAATGATAAAAAAGATGCATGAAATGACTTGAAATGAGTATTTTTAAGAAAAAACACCTTATTTTCCCATTAATTAGACCTAAGAGGCCGACATTCATAAAAAATTAAAGTTAAATTGATTAAATTTTCGCTTAAATTTGAATTTTCCCTCAAAGGGGACTCATTCGCCACCCTTGGCAAATGGGTCCTATTAGAGGGGAATTATTCACCCAAGGTGGCGAATGGGTCCCAATACTACTGTTTGAAGGTGGGATTTTGGGGTATGAGATAATTAAATGCTGTTTGTTGGGTTTTATGTGATTTCTTAGGTAAAATGGGCCTCTAGATCAAAATTAATGGGTCTAAGGGGCCTATAAATGTTGTTTTTAAGGGTAAATGATGTAAAGGGACTCAAAAGTGGGTCCAATTATGCGTGAAATTATCTCTTTTCTTAAGAGGTCCAATTTTCTACAACACATTTAGCCCCCACTTTAGCACCCATATGACTCTATGTGCATATGTAAGCTAAAGGACTCTAAATGATGCACCTTATTACATAAAAGGATACGGGTATGTGCAGGATCATAATGGGCCAAAAAGTGGCGATATGATGGGTATGTGTAGGGTACATGTGGTTGATGACTTTTTTCTTACACAAAATTGATGAAATAAAAAGGGTTTTGAAAGGATATTCTCAGCTTTCCACCAATATAAATTATGCTTTACTTTGAATTTAATAAATATTGTATACATTTTCTATTTGAATTATGATAAAGTCGATTGATGAGTTAAGAAGAAGCATCTATAGCTTTTCAAATGGTATCCGCATTTTTTCAATTTGAAAAATCGTCCATTCGATGCTTTGTATAATATAGGATTAAAGAAAGAAAAAATAAATTTCATGAATTTTTTACCAAGTTAAGGTGGTCAGACATACAAGTTTTTTATATTTTTAAAAAATTGTAATAAAAAAGTCATAATTAATTATTTACTTGTTAAAAAATTACAAAATATATCACATCGAGACATGAGTCACTCTACTTATATCTAAATATTATCATTTTATTGTGGTTGGAGATTGGTCGGATAGACACCTACTTCTTATTTTTTCCACTGAATTTAAGTACTATTGCATTGAAATTTCAAATTTTCACCAAATAATTTTTTTTCTTTTAAATAAACCTAGTAGTTTAGAAACTACATTCAATTTTCTACAGATTCTATTCTTACATATTTTTGAAATAATATAGATAACTTATTCAAATTTTTATGTCAAGTTGCCCAACTCTGATTTTTTTGAATTTTTCGCCACTTAAGGGCTTATTTTTTCCATGATGATCCTGCACATACCCATACACATTCAAAAGACAAGAGAACGAAGCCCCTAGTGTAGTTATTTGCACAACCACAACATTAGGAACTTCATCCTACAATTTTTTTTTGTTAATTTCTCAAAAATCCTTTTATCTAACTCTTAGGAATCCAATTCAAGGGTAGATGTATGCCCCCCCTTGATTTCGCTTGCTTTACGGAGGTGGAATCAAGGTAGCAATCTAGCCACGTCGAATAAGAAACATCATATCGTTGGGAATTTCCAATTACCATGCCACATAAAGATAGATGGATTATGATGTCGAGTGCGGAATCATGATTCCAACGCATCAAACAACATCGAAAACGGATTACCCTAGCTCTCGTTATGTTGATTTAAAGGATGGCTACATTATGAGTTTGTGAAAAGATGATAACCGCATGTGAATATGTAAAAATAAAAAGAGATGAAAAGTAATTAAAAGAAAGAGAAGAAAGTAACTTGTCACTTACTATTCATTTTACCTTCGTGTAGCTTGAGAGTGATGAGTGAGAGAAGAACATGCCGAGTAGACGGGATTACACACCTTCGTGGCTGGATGATCTTTGTGAGCAGGTGGCATGCAGCGAGCTGTATCATGAGGTGAGTCGATTCTGCAACTTTCACCTTCTAATTTTATAATAATTTAATGATTTTTATGCATGGATAGGTTAATTTAGGGTTCTTGGAAAAAAGTTCGCAAAGTGTCCCCTTTTTTTGCAAAGTGTCCTGTTTCTTCGCGAAGTGTCCTAAATGGGTTCTAAGGTGTCTAGGGCCATTAGAAAAGCACACTAGATTGAATTTAGCACACTTGCATGATGAAATATGTAAAAATTGAAGATATTAGATGAAATTTAGAGAATTTTTTGATGATTTTGATAGGTCCCCGCCTGGTCATGACAACGGCTAGGGGGAAGACAACTCACATTTTTGAGAGATCATGTGCCAACACTATTAGCGATAGAGGTAGAGAATTTATAGTCAGTGGGTATCTATTGGGAATATCTTATGCCACCTATGAGATACCATGACACCATGCTTATGGCTCTATGCGAGCGTTGGGATGCTGATACCTGTACCTTTAATCTTCCCACTGGGGAAATGACTATCACTCTCAAGGACGTACACCGCATTCTTTGAGTTCCAATTCAGGGAGAGCGGGTATATTTATGGGGGGATTGGTCATTCCAAGAGAAGAAGAGAGACATGCAGTATTTTCTAGGTATACTGATACATGATGAGAGGGTTAGAGCACGTATCGAGCTGCCCAGGCTGCTGTATTTGCGAGCTCCTGTGGTTAGATGGATTATGATGAATACATTGGAACTGGTTCTCAATCTAGATGGATGAGCGACACACTTGGATGGGGGACTGGTACACTTGATACGAGGGATGTACGAGTAGAGGACAGTCTATGCTTGGGGCCACTGCATTCTAGCACACTTGTATTATGATCTTGGTTGGTTTGTATTTTGAGAGATCGACAGTATGGTCCATTGTATGCTTCTACAGGTGTGGTGCCTTGAGCATATCACATGTACCAGGCCTGTCAGATACCCTTGTACTATAGCTGCAGGTTACCAACGAGCATTCAACTATCCCTTGCGATGCTTGTGGTAGTATGGGTATTTACACTTTTGAAGGGTGAGATTTGACCGACTGGAGGAGGATGAGATCCTATGGAGACCTTATCTACTCACTTTACAGTGGCCAGATCCCACAGGATAGTTACGGAGGATGCAGATGGATAGGTATCTAGCTGGGAGGCATGACTACATTGTACAACCGTTTTATTATGGACGAGTCATGCGACAGTTTGGACAGGTGCAGACATCACCGAGGGCGTGTCCCTTCATTAGACGATCAGTTTGGAGTGTCCAAAGGCCAGGTGATACTATTCGGTTGACTATAGATCATGTTTGTGAGAGTGATTCTGATGATTCAGATCATGACCAAGCACCAACATCTGATGCTGATGATGTCGAAAACATAGACAAGGACGAGGAGTGGTGGTCATATGCACGACCAACTCTTGTGTTCCCCATGGATTTCCTTATAGGTGATGCAGAGCTAGTAGTAGATGAGGGTGATGAGCCAGAGGAGAGAGAAAATGAGGTACGATATAGGCTAGCAGATATTTTTATAGATGTTATCAATGATGAGTACCAGTTCGAGGTTGATCCTGATTATGAGGACCAGGATGGAGGATAGGATGATGATGAGGAGGAGGATTATGAGGAGGATGATTACTACAAGGAGAAGCCACCCCTAAGCGAGGGTGATGAGGTAGCTATTGAGGATCGGTACGAGCATGGAGATTCCTCACATACTTACAGGACCAGATCATCGACAGTAGCTACAAAAAACATCAACACTCAGAGTTAGAGAGAGACTAGCACATCCTCGATGCCCCCTAGAGAGGACGAGGTTGACATTCCTCATGCATCTGGAGACATTGGTGATGATATTTGATTTTACACATGTCCTTTAGTGATTTATGCTTTATATATATATATATATCATGATGACGTGTTACTGATTGTGTATACATTTTATATCTTGTAGGAGCAATGAGAGACTAGCGAGAGTTCTATTCGTCAGGCTGCCATAGAGATAGTGCCTGCATCCATCAATAGGGAGGAGATGGATCTTGACTACGTGCCCCCACCGATCGTGTAGGGGGAGCCAGATTCACTTAGACCTTTTGAAAGGTTACGGGAAACATACGAGAGTGTGAGGAGATGACTCCATCAAGCTGAGAGTGCACTACAGTCAGCACAAACCTCAGCAGAGGTAGAGAGACTGTGTGCAAAGCTAGAATAGACATGAGTGGAGAGGGATCAGATAGCAGATGAGAAACTTATAGCCGTTGGTCGAGTACAAGGTCTAGAGTATGCGCTTAGACTCGACAGGTCATGATCACGGTCACACACAACCATCTCATGACGTCCGGGGATTGGATCATGAGCATCAAATCCTGAGGGGTCTAGCTCTCATAGACCATTATGACTTTGTATATGATATTATGATGTATCGAAAACTTTGATATATATATAGACATGCGCATGTGATGTTATGATGATGTGTCTCTTTATGTGAATGTTAAATGCTATGTGATTAAATAAAATGACTTATAGTAAAATTATTTAATTAATGTCTACATGATTTAATAGGATTGATGTGATCTAGTGTAAAACATATTTTAGTTTTAGCATAGATACAACATTGATAATGAGAAAACAATATGTTAAATTAAATACACTGATAAGGATCTAACTTAACACAATAGGAATGTGAATAGTATGAAGCCTAAAGCAATTACAAAATGAACTTAAATAATTACCTTAGTGTTCAAGACAAACACAAATTTAGTTGTCAAGAATGAAGCAATGTGAAAGTTATTTATAATAACATCAAATAACTTTAAACAACATTGCTATATCAATCATACTATTCAAAGGGGGTTAAAGATAATATCGACGCAAATGTGTGGCCTTAATGGGTTCCCTAAGGGGTGTTCCATCAAGCCGCGTTAAGAGATAAGCACCAGAATCATAATTGGTATCAACTATGTAAGGTCCCAACCAATTAGGGATAAACTTATCTTTATCTTCATTGTCAACAGTAGCATTTCATTGATTTTCAATAAGAAAAAAATCTCCCTTAGAAAACGATCGAGGGATGACATGAATGTTGCGTTTGCTTTGTAATTGTTTGATGTGAGCTTGGAGATGTTCAAGAGTGTTAATGCTCTATTCATTGAGCATCTCAAGTTGATGTAATAATTGATCTTTATAAGTGTCATCGTCAAAAAGATCTCGGAGAGCAACTCACAACTTGTAGGAATTTCTAACTCCAAGGGCATAATCGCATCAGTGCCATAAACAAGATTATAAGGGGTATTTCCTGTGGATGATCAAACATTAGTTCTATAAGCCCAAAGAGCATAAGATAGTTGTGTATGCCAGTCTTTATGATGCTTGGTGACAATTTTCTTGAGGATTTTTTCAAGAAGCTTATTAGTATTTTCAGCTTTTCCATTGGATTGCGAATAATACGGTGTAGAAAAGAGATGTTGGATGTTGAATATTTCAAGAAGTTTTTGAACTTCATTATTCTTAAATGGAGCTCCATTGTATGAAACAATTGTAGAAGGGAGTCCAAAGCGAGCAATTATGTGGTCCAAGATGAAACGGAAAATTGCTTCAATAGTTGTAAAATGGAGGGGAATAGCTTCCACCCATTTCATGAAATAGTTTGTTGCGGTTATGATAAACATATGTCTTGTAGAAGAAGGTGGTGAAATTTTTCCAATAAGATCTAACCCCCATACTGAAAATGGCCAAATGGGAACATTGGCATGGAGCTCAGTAGTAGGAGCGTGGATCAAATTGCTATGCTCTTGGCATTTGCAACATCATTTAACTTAGGTGAAGCAATCCTTCTCCATATGTCTCCAATAATAACTCATACGAATAAGTTTTTGCACTAACGAACGACCTCCAAAATGACCTCCATAGGAACCAACATGAGCCTATTCGAGCGCTAAAGGGATTTCATAATCTCTGAGACATCATAAGAGGAGACCATTAAAAGATCTTCTATACAATGCATTTGCAAGGATCACATATTTAGTTGTAAGTTTACGTAAACACTTTCGAGCATTCGTTGTGGTAGGTTCAAGAATGGTACTGTCTTTCAAATAGTTGTATATTGTATCATACCATTCACAAGAAGCATCTTGAGTTATCACCAAAATGTCTTCTAACGGAGTATCCATCGAAGGTTTCATGATGGGATACATAATGAAAGTGAAGTTTGTGGAAGGATCATGTGGGGATATAAGAGAAGCTGCACTCGCCATTGCATCTGTATGTCGATTATCTTTGCATGGGATGTTATCAATGGTGAAGGAGTCAAAATTTTCTAATAGTCTTATTATAAGATCCTTGTATTTTAATAATTTGTCATGTTTAGTTTGATATGTACCGTTGATTTGTTTGATGACCAATTGTGAATCGCCAAAGATCTTGATATGTTTAGCATTTAGAGATAAAGTAGCTGGAAAACCTACGATCAATGAATCATACTCAGCTGTATTATTTGTGCAGAGGAAATTTAATCAATAAGATAAGGGAATAGGTTTTCCGTCGGGTGGAATTAGTACCACTCCAGCACCGGAACCTATTCTACACTTAGATCCATTGAAAAATAACTCCCATGGTTTAATGTCAATGGTTAAGACATGATCATTAGGAAAGGAATCAGGAGTAGGTAAAGCAAAAGGAGAAGGAGCGTCAGCTAAGTGATCGATTAAGGCTTGGAATTTGATTTCTTTTTATGAAAAAAATTTAAGGTCAAACTCAGTTAACAACATCACCCACTTAGCTAAGCATCTAGAGAGGTTTGTTTTGTTGAAAAGATATTTAAGAGGATCAAATTATGTGATAACTTGTATTTCAACAGTTAGTAAATAATGTCACAACTTACTAGTAGTGAATACAAAAGAAAAACATTGTTTTTCAATTGGTAAATATCGTGTCTCATAATCAATTAAGGTGTGGCTAATGTAATAAATAGGGTGTTCTTTACCATGATCATCGTGTTGAGCCAACAATGCTGCAAGAGCATGGACCGATGCGGCGATGTACAAGATAAATGGTCTATTGGAACAATAGGTTGTAAAATGGGTGGAGTGGCTAGATATTCCTTGAGACTCTCAAAAGCCTGTTTACAATCCTTATCCCAATCAAAAGGGACACCCTTTTTAAGGAGATGCGTGAAAGGTAATGTGCGATCAGCTAAAGATGCAACGAAACGACAGATAGCTTGAACTCGAGCTTGTAACATGCGTAACTGAGAAATATTCCTAGGAGTTGGCATGTTAATAATTGCATCAATTTTCTTTGTGTCCACCTCAATGCCTCTGTGAGATATGACAAACTCCAAAAGTTTACCACTATCTACGCCAAAGACACACTTTTTTGGATTCAATCACATGTTGTATTGTCGTATTCATTCGAAGATTTTATGAAGGACATTTACATTGTCTTGTCGTGTTAATGATTTAGCTAGGATATCATCGACATAATCTTCTAGAATTTTGTGAATGTAATCATGAAATATTAATTTCATTGCACATTGATAAGTTGCGTCGACATTCTTTAGACCGAAGGGCATCACAACCCAACAAAATTTTCCCTGAATAGTTGTGAAGGCAGTTTTATATTGATCTTGAGGGTTAATAAGGATTTGATTATAACCAGAAAATCCATCCATGAATGACAACAAAGCATGTCCAATAGTTGAATCCATGATCATGTCTATATTAGGAAGCGGAAAATCATCTTTCAAAGAGGCTTTATTCAAGTCTCAAAAATCCGTGCATATCCTAATACTATTATCGAGTTTTGCAACTGCGACAATATTTGAGATCCAAGGAGAATAATCAATAGATCTAATAAAGCCTACATCAAGGAGTTTTTTGAGCTCCTCTTTAACACGCAAGGCTATGTTAGGATGCATTTTTCGGATCTTTTGATGAACGGGTTTAGCATTTTCAGCAAGGACAATGTTATGCATCACAATTTTTGGGTCAATTCCTGGCATATTAGAATATTTCCAAGCAAAAATTTCAAGAAAATCATGAAGTAAAGTGGTAGTATCTTCTTGTTTTTCATCATCAAGGCACTTCCCAATATTAATAACTTTATCTTTATCATTAATGTCCATTAGCACATCAATTGTATCTCCTAAAGGGAGTGCATTGGATTTAGGACTTTTAGATTCAGAAAATTCTTCAGTGATATCACTTGCTTCTTGTTCGGTAATGTTCATGGCACAAGTAATACTTTCCATGTAAGTAAGCGAGGATGGGGTATCATAAACACCTAACATTTGTTTCAAAGCCTCATCGCTATCAACATACTTCCATGAAGGTGGTAAGGTTATATCAAGCAAATCAGGATGTTTGATTGTAAGTTTGTGTTGTGGGTGACATGTTATAGCATTAATGTTCAAGGATGGTCGTTGAGTAGCTGTGGTCATTTTAGAAAAAGAATATCCCATTCTTGCGTATTAGGTTCAATAGGGACATGAATACCTTGCTCATGTTTTCCACACCATTTTCTAGTATAGCCTAATTGTTTTACAAATTTATAGCCTATTCCATAAAGTGTTTCCATTTCGTGCGGAGTAGGCAGGGATTGATAATCTATCTCATCAAAATTTGTTGTGTATGTTGCATTGTCATCCAAATTATAGGAGATAGATGTTTGAGGAGATTGTTCAAAATTTTGAGTGGACATGATTGTTGGTTGATCTTGTTTCTCATCTTTCTTTTGCGTGAGTATATATTCGCCCATAAACAAGGGTGTGAATTCTAAGGATTCCCAATCGTCACCAAAGAATTTAGATACCAATTCCTTATCATTTTGCTCAATTTGAAGAGGGTCTATATTGGATGTTGGAATTAATGTTTTCAAAGGACTTGTAACCCCTTTTTCAAGGTGCAAGAAACTTTCTGGCTTGGGGTCTATTTCAATTTGATAGATGCGATTGTTATAGACATATTTCATGATACGATGAAGGGTTGAAGGCACTGCATTCATCTCATGAATCCATGGTCAGCCTAAAAGAAGATTATACGAAAGATCATAAGGCATGACATGGATAGGAGTTTGTAAAGTAGCCACCCCAACCGTAATAGGAAAAGTAATTATCCCAAGCAGTTGCTTTGTTGTATTGTCAAATCCTCGTATGGAGACAAAATCAGGTATTATTTGTGACCTGTCAACATCTAATCAATCAAGGAGACTCACACTACACAAATTAAGGGCAGAACCATTATCTATGAGAGTGCGTTTAATACCTATGCGATTGAATTGAGTAATTATCATAAAGGCATCATGTTGTTTACGCAACTCCAAAGGAGGGAGCTCATGTTGATGGAAGGTAATGTCAAGATTATTTTTGTGGATGAGAGCTACCACATCATTCAGAGTGGTACTAGGAGGAATTGTGATTTGTTTTAGGGCAGTTTGAAGAATGTTGTGATAATTTGGTGAGTTTTGAAGCAAATACCAAAGGGAAATTTTGGCGGGAGTATTCTTTAATTGTTCAACAAGATCATACTCCTTTGTGTGTGGGCTATAGCGAGAAGCACTAGGCAGATTGGGTAAAGGTAAAGAGGGTGGGGTTGGTTGTGGTGGTTGTGATGTAGTACCCCTCCGCTTTTGGCCTTCGTGACAATTGGGTAAGTTGTTTAGTTGAATGTTGGTATCATAAGTTTGTTACTATTGAGTTCATTTGTTTGTAGTAATTGTATTTCACATTAGCTGCGAGTGCACTAAACTCATTTATTTATAGTAACCGGTGGGCCATATGTCTGATTAGATAATACTTGAGTATTGGATAATGCTACGTGTATACGAATGGGATAATAGTTAAATGAGTAGTTGATTGAATCTTCTAAGAATGCACAAGAGAAAGTTAATAAGTAAACAACATGAATAAAATTGATATGTTTACACTCTCTTGGAGAGAAAACTCCAGTGTATAAAAAACCAAATAAAGTTTTAAGATATAATTCTTTCAAACGTGACATGTTTTATAAACCTCGTTGCTCCTTATAAGACTACTTATATAGTCTAGTTTATGTATAAATATCGGCTTAGGTATGATAGTATAGGTTTCTAAAAACTATATTATATTCTGAAAGTTGTATTCTATCTTAGATATATGCATAGTTATAGAATGTATATTTATATAATTATATACTCCTAATTGTTTATGTATAAATGTGTATAAAGTATGGTGTTAGAAAGAAGAATATCTCTACCGGGACTAATTGATTTAAAAATAGTGAATTCTAGAAATCAAATATTTCTATACAATTATCTTTTTGTGATACGAGGAAATTATTATATAAAGGATAAAGAAAATCATTAAGCCATTTTAATTATAAATTCTTAACTTTTCTTATTAAGGGAATTTGGCAATATAGATTAGCAATTTAAAATTATGATACTATTGTCTTAAAATAATTTTGTTTTATTATTATTGGATTAGCATAAGCTTATTAGTGGATTTAATATTTTTTTCAAATTAATCAGAGTGTAATTACTTACATGATGTACTATAATTAACTTACCAAACAAGTTTTGATTAATTTTCATAACTTATTATATGAAATTAGTTAATTTGCAATTAAGAAGTGGATAGTAATTCATAATTACTTCAAGTTTTGATTAATTTTCATAACTTATTTTATGAAATTAGTTAATTTACAATTAAGAAGTGGATAGTAATTCATAATTACTTCAATCTTTTATTCCCCCTGGAAATTGCACAAATAGGTATAATTTCTAGTTTTCCCTTTAAATTTTATTTTAGCCTTTGGGGCCACATGCCTTCTGATTGTTTCTTGATTTGCATGCTTGACAAGCGTGGAGTCTGAAAGAGACGGGAGAGAAATTTTGCAACACCTGTCAATTGCATTCGCTAAAAAGTTTCTTAAGCCTTTTCTTGAAATGGGGGCGGTGATTTCATTCTATTCGATCCCATTTTTCTGAGACATTCTGTATTTTCCTTTTAGCTCTGGAAAGTTTGAATCTGATTCTTGTGTTATATTTGTTATAGTGGTGCATTTCAATCAGGCAGAAGCTGAAGGAAGCCTAGAAGTTGTCAATAGGGTTTCATTTTGTGGAAGTCTGTAATTTAGTTGTGAAAAGCAGTTATGACATCGGAGCTTTGCCATCCTGAATGATAAAAGGCAAGCTACAATGAATGCATGTGCATATCTTACAAATCTTAAACTCTTTCCATGGTTGATAGTAAACCCTTTACTTTGTTTCATATTAATGTTGTAAACATTAGAAGACTGGAAGCTTTACTCACGGTTGGTGGCAACTGAGGACATATAGCTAGGGTATTACTGATGTTTATTCTAATAATATCGATTAAAATGTCCTAAAATTCAGAAACCATTTAATTTAAACTAAAAGCATTATGGTTGTTTCTTAGCTACCTAAATCAGACCTGATGTTAACCCTCTTTTGTTATGCTTTGATGGATGTCCTTATCCTGTTCGTAAGCCCACATTTTGGCACAGGCAGGGAGGACGCTGCCAAAGGTTGTCAAATTTGACTTACAGTTGCGAACCGCAGTTGAGTGAAATTTTCTAAGCCTTTGTAACAATTCCGTGTTGTGCATATTCTGCAATCATTGCATTTCATGAGATCACATTTCTTTGGGCGTTTCTGTCAAATAGTTCATGTGCTCTGTCTACGGTTCCATATTTTGCATACATGTCTACCAGGGCCGTTGCAACTTCACTTCTGAGAAGATGCATCCATCCTTTAGACTATAATGGATGCCTATACTGTATTCCAAAGTCACCATCTCTGCAAAGGCAGGCTGGATGCTGCAAAAATCTGTGGAGTTTGGCTTTTTGCACCTACCGATTGCATTTGCTTGAAAGCTTCTAAAGCCTTTTCAACAAATCCGTTTTGTGCATCTTTTGCAATCATAGCATTTCATGAGATCATATTTCTTAGAGGCATTATGTCAAACAGTTCACATGCTTTTTCATATTTCTTTGGAACATTCTGTCAAACAGTTTACATGCCTTGTCTGTGCACCCACATTCTGCATGCATTGCAATCTATTGGCTACTGGTGTGTGAAGTATGTGCAGATCTCATCCTCTAAACCTGCCTGACTGTGGGAACCTAGAACATGAGCAAAGCTTGCAATGATAGGATGTGTTGTAGAGCACTTCATTAATTCAAAGATTTTGAGAGCTTCCTTGCAAAATCCATTTTGTGCACATTCTGTAAACACTGCATCTCATTCCATGTGATGACATTTCTTATGGCATTCTGTCAAACAATACACTTTTCCATGCTTTCACGTTTTGCATTGTTCATGTATTTTGGCAATTTTATAATAATCTGTATCTCTTAGTTGGCCTTTATTGTGTAATTTTGTTTAGAATTCATTATATAGATGTATGCCCTTAGAGTGGTAATTACGTTTGAATCTTGCATGCTGTTATGCCTCATTTAATTTGTCTCGTATGCAATATTTTTCAATGCATTCTCTCTCTTTATAAATATATATGTGCGTATATATTTGCGCTGTCAAAATCATCAAACGAAATATTGTTTTCATGACAGTAGTTGGATAAATTGAATAGCTATATATGTGTTTATATTTTTATATATATGTGTATACCTATATATATATATATAATTTTGTATATGATTTGGTTGTGTTTATATTTATATATATATATGTATACCTATATATATATATATATATATAATTTTGTATATGATTTGGTTGTCATCACTTAGTCTGGAATAATCTACTTGCTTATTTTGTATTTGTACGTATATATGTATCATGGTCATGAGTTAGTAAAGGGGCTTGTGCAGTTAAATATTAGGAAAAAATAATTTGGATAATTTGGTTTTTTAAATAAATGATTATGGTTGATAATGAATTGGAAATATTGATTTGTAAGTAGTTTAGCTTATAGTTAGTTGAATATGAGGATAAATAATTTGGGACACTAATTAAGAAGGAGAGGAAAGGAAATTTTGAAATAACTATAATTGTATAATTAAGAATATTTGTGGTTATAATTTGAATGTTGAAGTAGTATGTTTCGTTATCAATAAACTTGCTTGTAGGAAAAGTTTTAAATAAGGGAAAATTAACTTTCTAATATAGATAAGCTAGGTTAATTGTGCTTTGAGAAGTTATGCTTTCAAGTAAATGAGATTACATAAGAATGAACAAATAATTGGTTATAAAATAGGTTAATTATGCTTTGAGAAGTTATGCTTTCAAGTAAATGAGATTACATAAGAATGAACAAATAAATGGTTATCTTTACATAATTTCCATTATGTATTATCTGGTTGTTTAATTAAGGTTATTCGACGAATACGAAAAAATAAATTATGTTATTCAATTATGTTCTTTTAGAAAATATAATATAATAAAATAGTTTAGGATAATAATTACATGTACATCTGTAGATAATTAAAAGGTGAATTAAATAAATAAGTGATTTGTTAATTCTTAAATCAACGAAAAGGTTATTAAATAAATGAATAGGAGTATTAATTGATTAACCATTGCTTGTTGATTTCGTTTACAAGTGGCTATTTATCAAATTGTAAACCTCTTGTCTAATTCTTAAATCAACGAAAAGGTTATTAAATAAATGAATAGGAGTATTAATTGATTAACCATTGCTTGTTGATTTCGTTTACAAGTGGCTATTTATCAAATTGTAAACCTCGTGTCTAATTAGTAAGATTATAGATTAAGAAAATTTATATCTATGGAAACTAATTGATTATGATAGTTGTATGAAGCGGATTCTCTTATATTTATTGATCATTTTCTGAACTATTCAATAGTTATGAGATTGATTAAATTGTGTTAGAATGTCAGACGACTTATTCAAAATGAACTTGATAACTTTTGTTAAAGCTGAATTCTTTTTATTAACAGAAAGAATGAATGTTATTTTATGTTAATTTCATAGTAGTATAGGGTATAGTGTCCTTGTTTAATTATGAGATTGTTTTACGAAATTAAGATTTACTCTTCAATTAAAATATATTGATTCTTCTTTATGGCATTTTGTAATTATGGAAATACAATACAATATGATATAGTTTCTCTTATAATATACTTATATAGGTATGTATATATTTTATATATTTATTATTATAAGTAATTAGGAGTTGAGTATGTTTTTTTGATATAATTCTTTTGAAATTATATGCCATTATGAATTAATTGATTGATGGAGAAGGAAATTGGAAAATTAAATAGGGAATTGAGTTACGTATGTTTAGACAATTGAGGGATTTAATTAAATAGTTGAATTAGATTACCTTCTTTATAATTAATGCTTGACCCTTGTAATCATTTAATAATTGGTTTGATAGTCTTCGAAAAGTGTGTTTTTCGATATATCCATCTATATTTGAATAGTATGTTTGTGAGTAATTGGTCTTTGGGTATCATGCAAGGAGAATATTGAGGTTTCCCTTAGATGCCCTATTGACTAATTTACTGTTAGTAAATGCAGTTGATTTTGTATGAATTGATTATTTTAGCCTTGATTGAGTTTTAAGATTTCATTATGATGTAGCCACTCTTAGTCTTCACTTGTCGTTTTGCGATTGTGAATTTTATGTAACCATTTTGTGGTTCCATGATGGGAGTCTTCCTTTTGTGTTAATTTCGATTGAGGAGACTTGTTGCAATGACTTTCTTGTAGTCATATTTCATGATGGTTAGGAACCTAAGGTGTTTGAATTACCCTCAGTGGGAGTTTGTGGATTTTTGATAATTTAGACTTCCAGAGGCAAAGGAGGAACTTGAATTATATTGAATTTCCATGGTTGGACCTTTGTGATTCATTAATCCTATTTCTGATTTTGAGTTCTTGTGGGTGGTACCTCCTTTGTTCTTGTTTCAGTAATATGGAATGGGTTTGCGAGATGGTTCTTTCCCCGCATGTTGTGTGTTATGTACACCTTGATTTTTTTTATGTGAGATGAGGTACACCCCTTGCGTGTTTTGGTTTGGTACCCGTAGGGAGTGGCTCTTCATGGGGTTCCGACACACAAAGGGGCTGTTAGGGTAACCCATGGAAGAGTTTCCTAAACAAGTGATAATGTAATTAATGAACTAGTGAGTTTGGGTAGTTAAACACTAAACATGATTAATTATGAGCTTCACCCATACTGTTAGTGCTTTCACAGGCTAAGGATGGGATGAGAAGACCTGGTTGGTAAGATCACTGCCTTGTCCTCACGAAAGGTAAGTGGTCCCACATGAGTCACCCTATGGAGTGGCGCCTTGAGATAAGAAACTAGGATAACCATAGATGGAGGCGGTACCTTGTGATAGGTTGCCTGGCTAATCCATGTAAGGCCATGCAATGGCACTCTCCTATAGTACCCATTTATTTTCCCTTGTTTGGTTGCCTCTGGGAGTGTTTTTTGAATTGTTGATGTTGTTGAGGTAATTGGTTCTTGGTGGTGTTTGTTGTTGAAGCCTCCAAGTTCTATCTTTTAGTGTTGTACACATACCTCATGGCAAATTGATTGATGTTAATGAAAGTTCCCATGATCTTTATTTTTGGTTTATTGCGATTTCTTTTAAAGGATTTGAATCCTATTGTTGTTGGAACCTCTTATGGTTATTTAGTGTTGAGCTATAATATTGGCATTTGGTTTTGTTGGAATTCTCATTATTTTGTTGTGGCTATGTGATGACAATGTTATGGGTTGTTATCTTATGTTGTTGTTATCCTTGTTGTGGAGTCTGGGTTGCTATTGGTTCGTTTGATTGTTTTGGTTGAGGAATGGGGATCTTTCTTATCAACTTCTAGCACGGGGGGTGGTTCTTTGGATCCACGTGGTCAGGTGGAACGTGCTATGCACCCCATTGGGTTCCCAAGTTGTTTTCGTGATGCAAAAGCAGATATAGAGTTTCCAGAGCTTCACTTGGTTGAAGACTACTCTTCACTTTGTACCTTATTCTTCTTTGATGTATCATTCTTGTATTTGATGTATCTTTTCCTCTACACAACAGGATGCATATGTACTCCTGAAATGGCTGTAATGTATTATTTACCTTTGTAAACCTTATGTGGTAGCCACTATCTGACGTGTTGAATCTGTGGAAATATACTCCACAATTGTTATATTGAACTATGAAACAAAATGCAATAAAATGTCGTTTGTATCTTTTTCATCTCTTTTGATCATGGATGGTTGTATGTTATCTTTATGTAATCTTGATTGTTTCATTATCGTTATGGTGTTAGTTTAGGATTTTGTGATGCTGTCTTGTGTACCCTAGAGGATGTAATGGTCATTGTAATTGGTTAATTTCCTTATATGCAATGTATGTTCATGTTCATCTTATGTATTGTTCTTCTTTCAAAAAAAAAAATTGGGGTAATTTTTTAGTTGTTGTCCTTTGGGGTTCTCATGGCGGGGCGTCACATGTGGGTTGTTTCAGGTGTTATATGTATGAGCAATAGTATCATTACTAGATTGCTGCGATACATTGGTTTTAGGGGGGTAGAGGGTGTACCGGGGTTGATTAGAGGGGTGAAGCTTATGTGAGGGTGGGTAAAGGATAAGTTTAGGTTGAATTACATTAATGTCCTTGATGTTAGAGGTTTCACAACAAACCAAAGTAGATGAGTTGGGTGAGATGAAGTCTTGAAGAGACTCATCTATCAAATGCAAATCATCATGACTAAAAGGTTTGAGGGGTAAATTTTTTTCAACTGGTTTAAGATGTTCAAGAGAAGCATTAGAATTTTTAATGTTCGGTATCGTGAGTTGGTCACCACAAACCTTAGTGGATGGATTATGTGAGATGAAGTCTTGGAGGGCTTCATCTAATAAATCAAAGTCATCACAAGCAAAAGGTTTGAGGGAAACTTTATTATTAAGGGGTTTATGTTTCTCATTGCAAGCATTAGAGGATGAAGTGAGTGAGAGGAAGTCTTGAAGAACTTCATCTAACTGCTCAACATCATCACTACTAAGAGGCTTAGATGAGATGTTTCTAATTTGAATCATGTGTTTGAAGGGATGGTTTGATGTTTTAGTTTTTGTGTCTTTGTGCATCAATGAATCTGATCTGAAAGAACTAGGAATGAAAATGGAAAAGGAAATTTTCAAAGATCTAAAACTATCCATAAATGCCATGAAAAGAAATGAAATTTATGCTAATGAAAATAGAAACAAATGAAATATAACAGAAAAATAATAACATAAAATAGAAAGATGTAATGCAAGAAACCGAAATCTGGAAATGTTGATGCAGAACTATAAAGGGATTGATTTTCCCTAGGTGGCGAATGAGTCCCAGGAGATGAATTTTTTAAGATTTTTCTTATTTTTTTGTGTTTTGTGGAGATTTTCAAGTCTGTACAATGTAGAGACGGAATGCAAATGTAGAATGTTGAAATGATTGAATGAAATACAATGTAATAATGAGATCTAAATGATGTTTTCACTAATGCAATGCTTAAGAAACCTAAATATGCAAAACAATGCAAAATGATGAAGTAATTAAGTCCTAAGATGAAAAGAGAAATGTAAATTAGAATGATATTATGTTCAAAAGTTGGGTTCACCAAAATGAACCATAGATTTTTGGAACCTAGGACTTCTCTTACTCTTCTAGGGTTTTTCACCTAAAAGGAGAGAGTTAGGCCAAAAATGCTAAGGGTTCATTCAAATTATGTTATGTAGGATGTTGTCTAATCTAAATGAAGTAAGCTAAATGCAATTAAGTGATTTAAATGACTAAGTATGAATGCAAGACTAAGATTTAAACTATGTTTGAAACATAGTGTTGTTTGCAAAGAAGCTTTAAAGATTGAATAAAAATGCAAATTAAACTAAATGGAAGGATGTTTCTCAGAATGAGTGCACCTGGAAAATTGGAGAAGACTGTAAAAAAATCTAGAAAACTGATGAAAATTGAACTTGAGTTGACTAGGACTCATTCACCACCTTGGACGAATCAGTCCCAAATCAAAACTTTTCTGAATAGTAGCCATTTTTTGATAGTCGGGGACCTGGATCTTTATTTGACTCAAATCTACACCTCAGGAGGGAATCATTCGCCATGCATGGCGAATCAATCCACTTTCAGATTTATGCAATTTCAAAGTTCTGTCCTACACCTTGACACCTGCACAATAATTTTTGACAGAAATCCGACTCAGGATCTCAGAAAATTCTTACAAAACAACTCAAAATTGTTGTCTAATGGGAGGTTTTCCTTATTCAAACCCATAGTTGGGTAATTAAACCTTGAATGGAGAAAAAATTGCATAAACTCTAGCCTTAGATGTGTTAAAGACTAGGAAAAGATGAAATATGACAAATATCCTATCCTATTGCTCTAGAATAAGGCATGCAAGAATGATTTATATGATGAAATATCTCAACCCTAGAAACCTTACAACACATGAAAAATAGGAATGAAATGACATGCAAATGATAAAAAAACAAAATGCAAACCTTAATATGAAGATAGAGTGAAAATGGAAGATGGAATCAATAGGAAACCAAGTCCTTAGGTGTGATTTGGTGGCTAGTTGCACCTCTTCACCCTAGATTTCTTCATGATTCACCATAGGAATCTATCATCAACCCTTTGCAATTTTGGATCTTGACAAGAGAAGTGAGCTTCAAGACCTGCAAAAACCCTAGTTTGCTGCCCTAAAACTTCAACTTTTGCTAATGAAACTTGTTGTGGAAGACTTGACTTTATGAATTGCTCTTGAGGAATGACAAAAAGATAAGAAAATATGATAAAAAGATGTGTGAAATGACTTGAAATGAGTATTTATAAGCAACAACACCTTATTTTCCCGTTAATTAGACCTAAGAGGCTGACATTCATCGAAAATTAAAGTTAAATTGATTAAATTCCTGCTTAAATTTGAATTTTCCCTCAAAGGGGACTCATTCGCCACCCTTGGTGAATGGGTCCCATCAGAGGGGACTCATTCACTGAAGGTGGTGAATGGGTCCCACTACTGCTATTTAAGGTGGGATTTCGGGGTATGAGATAATTAAATGTTGTTTGTCAGGTTTTATGTGATTTCTTAGGTAAAACAGGCTTCTAGATCAAAATTAATGGGTCTAAGGGGCCTATAAATGTTGTTTTGAAGGGTAAATGATGTAAAGGGACTTGGAAGTGGGTCCAATTATGTGTGAAATTCTCTTTTCTCAAGACGGTCCAATTTTCTATGGCACAAATCCATCAATTAAGAAAATATCCATAGATGATAACTCAACATAAACAAGATTAATTTATTCCCAATAACCATAAACAAACTATCTTCATGAGAATTGTATGGAGCATATTTCCACATATACAACACATCAAATAATGATTTCCACAAATCATTAACCACATAAGGGCTACAAAGGTAAAATAATACATTACATCCATTTCAGGAGTACATTACACCATTTCAGGAGTATATCACATTGTTTCAGGAGTACATTACATTGTTTCAGGAGTACATTACATCACTTCAGGAGTACATTACACCGTTTTAGGAGTACATATGCACATCTGTGCTTCTCGACACATAGAGGGAAAGATACAACAAATACTAGAGTAATACCGAACTGAACATGATATAATTGCAATGTGGTGAAGCTCTAGATCCTCTACAATGACACAAACTTTGCGCTTCGTGAACATTGACTAGGAACCCAATGGGGTGCAAAGCACATTCCACCTGACCACGTGAACCCGAAGGCCCACCCCCTGAGCTAGGAGATGACAAGAAAGACCCACAATCAAGAATAGTCAAGTGGAAGGCAACAAGACAACAACACAAAAGTAACAAGAAACATGATTAACAAGAATATCAAAAGGCTACTTCCAGAGGCTCGCAAGGAAAAAGAGTAACAAGGGACACTATAGGAAGAGTGTCATCGCATGGCCCTAACATGGGTTATCCTGGCTGCCTCTCACTAGGCACCGACCCCCATCTATGGTTATGCTGGTTGCCTCTCACTAGGTGCCAGCCCCGTAGGGTGACACATGTGGTACCACTAACCTTTCGTGAGGACAAGGTAGTGAAATTGCCGACCATGGCCTTCTCAAGCCATCCTTAGTCTGCGAAAGCACTAACGGCATGGGCAATACATCTTACTTATCTTATTTAGTGTGAACTTACCCAAACCCATTAGTTAATTATATTAGGTTATCACTTATTACACAAACTCTTCCATGGGTTATCTAGGCTGCCCCTTTGTGCGCCAACCCCCATGAAGATCCACTCTCCCTAGTAGCATAAAAAAAAAATCTCAATTCATCAAGGGGTGTACCAAATCACACAAAGCACTAAAATCATGAGAACCGAGTATGTATGCAAGGCATGAACCTTCTCGCCCAAAAGCCACATCAAAAGTCAACACCATGGTACAAGGTAATACCCAAAAGAACTCAAAATTAGAAATAAGATCAATGAATCACAAAGGTCCAACCATGGAAAATTAATATAAATCAAGTTTCTCCATTGCCTCTGGAAGCCTAAAAAAATCGACTATCCACAAAATTCTACTAAAGGTAATTCAAACTCTTCTAGTTCCCAACCTAATCTCATATGTGACTACAAGAAGGTCTACATGTAAAGTATCCTGATACTAGATTAACAATAGAGTAAGGCTCACATCAAGGAATTCACAAAATGACTATAAATTCCATAATCGCAAAATGAAAAGTGAGGAATAAAAGAGGCAATATCACAATGAGACCTTCAAACTGAATCAAGATAACATATTCAAGTTACTACAACATCAACCACACATACCAATAGTAAACCAACTAGTAGGGCACCCAAGGGAGACCTCAATTTTCTTTGCACACGATACCCTAACAAACTAACAACATGACTAATAAACAACTTAAACGAAATTAATAAACATCCACAAGCAACACTTCCAAGGATGACATTATTTTCACATTTTCTAGAATTCCTTACTTAGCCAGTAACCTCACATGATAACTCTCGAATGTCCAGGATAACAATTAACCTTACTTACAATTCAACTATCAAGGCAAATCAACACTTTAAAAGATTATCAACTTTATTCATACTGCCTAATTTTTTCCATTGTTATCTAAGTACACTAAATCCCTTCTCATCAACATACATATTTTCCAAACTCAAAGGCATTACTTAAAGAAATCATGCATATGAATAAGGCATCCTTAACATGCAACAACACTCTACATTTCATTTACCCTAAGTTAATCATTTCACAAATAAATGGTACAATTTAAAAATATATACTAATCAATTATAGCCTCTAATCATACATTACACCTATACAATTAAATATACCTTTGAATATAATATAGCCAAGTAGATTACGACACCCTTCCAAAACACACATGCTCATTCATATTTATATAAATATACCTCATTAAGAATTTATAAAACCATAATAGAACTAAGATTTCTAGAGATAATTCTTTAAAAGTTAACTCAAACAAGGCATAATCAAGAACTATAGTAAGATAACCAACTTTCTTTCTCTATTACAGTAAAATTAAAACTTAACTTCCTTAACTATATGCACAACTAAATAATGACTAAAATCTTGTTTCAAATGATTTTCACTTATTGAATTTACAAGAAATCCTTCTTTTACTCTATCCCATTTATCTATAAAATTAAGTATTCATTTTAATATTTTATCCATAATTCTTTACATGTGACAATTATTTATTAAAACATGGTAGCTCATACAATAGATAAGCCAATGACTATTTGTGGATAAAGATTTACTCACTATATAAATAATAATAATAACCACAATTTGACATAAATATGTGCATGCATGATGCCAGCAAAACAATCCAACACATTCTATAGTGGATTATAGCTTAAAGGAAATAACACTCAATGGATACTCTTGTCACACATATTATTTTGTAATAATAAAAAAAAACAAAAGAAAACAAAATAAATAATTAGATCATATAAACCAAATCATAATATTACATCTGTTTATTGCAGCCAAAAAATGCAGAGTTGAAACAATCATAACTTTTAAATCTCTTTACCAGAAATCGTTTGATAAGATTCCTTAACACATGAGAGAAAATTTTTCTGCAACCTAGCTCACTATATTACCCAAAACGGTAGCCTTAATAAAAGAAACTTAATTATTTTCAATATACACAATTTTATTACTCATAGATCAATTAAACTATACTAAAAAATACTTAATAGTAAAATATGGAGCATAGGATAAACACTCGTATTTGCACAAATATTTTCTCAAGACATAAAAATAACAAATAAATTAGACATAATCAACAAATAAATGACGGACTTTAAGCATGCGCTACCCTAAACTTCAAGCATTGTCAGAGAATAAATGCCTTGTTGAAAAATCCTCCATTATACTATGGGTCAACATACACATAAGAATGAAAATATCATATTCCATGAAGGCAATAGAGATATACAACATAACATTGAAATAGCTAGTATACAATGCCATAAAATGGGAAGAAATAAAAGAAGATAGGAAAACTCTTAAAATAACAATTGAAAGTCAAGTAAATCGCGCTATACCAAAATATCAGTTGATACTGTTGAAAATGAAATACGCACAAAAGAATAATATTTTCTTTCACTTTTTACCCAGCAAGATTTTCCAGCAAGATTACCCAGAGCTATAATATTTTCTTTCACTTTTTACCCAGCAAGATTTTCCAGCAAGATTACCCAGAGTTGTAATATTTTCTTTCACTTTTTACCCAACAAGATTTTTCCAACTGTAAAATTCCTAACTTTTTACCAGAGCACAAATAAGAGTTAATTTTTTTTGTTCCATTCCCAAATGTTTTATTTTCCACAAAATTCCCAAATAAAATAAGGAAAAGTCTCTAAATTTTTTTATGAACCAACGAACAGATGGCAAATTTCCTAATAAATTTACAGTTTTCGAGAGTGCACCCCACATTTTCTCCTAACTTGGTTTTTCCACTTGTAAGTTAATCTTTACATTTTAGTTAATTAAGAAACCTAATTTCCACTATTAAATTTAATAAATCATACTGTTACCGTAAATCCTTTTAAATTATTTTTGAAATTTATCATTTTCCAAATTATAATGTCCAATAAAATATCCATTTTGATATTTTATTAAATACCTCTTTATCCAAATATTTTAAATTTAAATAAATAAATAAATAAATAAAATTTATTAATAAGTGGATTATTAATCCACTATATATTATTTATTTAAAATAAAAATTATTTATAAATGTAAATTTATGTTTTTATTTACATATTCATTTTTAATAAAATAATAGTATAAACTATCAAATCATTATAACCTCCAAATTAATTTAATAATTAATTACTAAAATTCTCTTAATAATTTAATAATTTAATTTAATATTTTAATTAAATCAACACTACAGAGAAACGTAACCCAAAACAATACCTGAATGACAATGAACCACAACCATGCCAAATAATTGAAACACATTAATTGACCAATTAACTTTTCGACAAAATCAACATGACCTCACAAGTCACCAATAAACAACTTACTCACACACCATGAAGGGCCAAAAGAAGAGGGGCACTACAAATTATATATAGGAATTATTTATTTTTATTAAAATCTATTGAAAACTTAAAAATAATTTAATAAAATACAAAACTAAAAATAAGTTTAAAATTATAGTAAGTCCATTAAAATATAATTCAAATTTCAAACCCCAAAACACAAAATATTACCAAATGATACATAATAGATAATTTTCATGAAAGATTCAAAATAACTTATTATGGCCACCATACATTGGTGCAATCTATAGGCATACTAAACGATGGTATATAATTTCCATATTTCTTTGTTTGGATAAGAAGTTGTGGGTCAAACTCTTCCAATTCAATCATTTGGATTATTCTTCCTTCATTATTATATAATGATACTTTCTCTCCCATGACTAATATGCTTCAATTGCTATTAATTGCTATGCTATAAATATTTTGAAGTAAATTGATGTGTAAAAGAGACCATATATTTCTTTCTTTTCCTTCTTTATCCACTTTATCTAACTTCCACATTTGATGATAATTTTTGTCAACCAACACTATAACCATCACATCCAGCTAATTCCAAAGATGTAAAAATATTTCAATGAATCATAACATCATAATGTTTTTCATAAAATTTTTGTTTGTACTTCTTCAGAGGGGAAATCGAAAATTGAAGGGTACTCTACATTAGGATTTGCTGGGGATGGAGTTATCATCCAACTCTTTTCTGCCCAATTAAATTCAATATTCTCACCATTGTTTGTATAAATTTTTAACCAATATATAAATCATCCTTGAGAATAAAAACTTCTCCCCAAAGAAAAATAGGAATGTTCAACAAACATTTGGCTCCATAAATTACATTTTGAGTCATAAATCTCAACAGTACTTCGACTATTGTGTGCCAATAGTATTGTCCAAGCAAGATTATATGTTGATTAATGGAAGAGATAAAAGTTGTTGCTATGAAATTTGTACCTAAAGTGGTTGTGATTTGTGAAGGATGAGGAACTTCTTTCCAAGTTGTAATACATGCATTAGATTTATTATATATGCAAAAATTGGAAGGACCATCTCTTACTCATTTGGAGCAACAATAGATATTATTGGAAACCACCTCTATGCACTTACAATAGTTTAAATTTTTTACTGAATGAACCCTATAAAAATATGTGTCACCTTCAATGATCCATGATTGTATCCCCTCAGACCCATATGTGGAGAATTGCAGTAAGAAAACACAACTCGAATGAGAACCATCTAGAACTATGGTTTTGAGAGAATCGCGTGAAGAAATCATCTCATTCCACCTTTTACATACCAACCTCATTCTTGAAAAAGGTCTGCTAGATAATTTTGCTACACTCATTAACACCAATTGTTTTGGCATCTCTTTCCTTCACACTTTTTTTCTCTCCTTTCCATCCATCAAACCTACAACATATATTTTCCATGAGTCAAAGGAAAGGTATTGCAACTTCCACATATTGTAAGAAAAGAACAAAACAAAATTTCAAAACATCTAAGATATTTATAAGCATTTTTTTCCATTTAAATAGGTTTCAATGTATGATGGCACTTTTAAGGTGTTTTGAAACCTATTTAAATGGAAAAAATTGCTTATAAAGATCTTAGATGTTTTGAAAATCTAACTTTTTCTTTTCTTTGACTCATGGCAAATATATATTGCAGGTTTGATGGAGAAGAAGAGAACAAAAGAGGTATGACAAGAGCTATTGGAGGAGTTGGTGTTAATGAGTGTAGAATTTTTTTTTAGAAGACCTTTTTCAAGAATGATTTTGGTATGTAAAAGGTGGAAGGAGATGCTTTATTCATGTGATTCTCTCAAAACCATAACTCTAGACGGTTCTCGTTCGAGCTGTGTTGTCTAATTGTAGCTCTCTCCATATGGGTATGAGGGGATACAATCATGGATCATTGAAGGTGATGTAGATTTTTATAGGGTTCCTTCAATACAATTTCCAAACTATTGTAAGTGCATAGATGCGGTTTACAACAATATCTACTATTGCTCCAAATAGGTAAGAGATAGTCCTTCCAATTTCTACATATATAAAAAATCTAATGCAAGTGTTGCAACTTGGACAAAAGTTCTTAGTTATTCACAAATCAAAACCACTTTAGGTAAAAACTTCATAGCAACAAATTTTGTCTCTTCCATTGGTCAACATATAATCTTGCTTGGAAAATACTACTGGCACACAAATAGTCGAAGTATTGTTGAGATTTATTACTCAAAATGTAATTTATGGAACCAAATGTTTATTGAACATTCCTATTTTCCTTTGGGGAGAGGTTTTCATTCTCAAGGATGATTTTATTGGATAAAAAATTATACAAGCAATGGTGAGATTATTGAATTTAATTTCCTGCTAAAAAGAGTTGGATGATAATTCCATCCCCAACAGATCCTGTTGTAGAGTACTCTTTAGTTATTGGTTTCCCCTCCGAAGAAGTACAAACAAAAGTTTATGAAAAACATTATGATGTTATGATTCATTGGAATATTTTTACTACATCTTGGGAATTAGATGGATGTGATGGTTATATAGTGTTGGTTGACAAAAAATATCATCAAATGTGGAAGTTAGATAAAGTGGATAAAGGAGGCAAAGAAAGAAATATATGGTCTCCTTTGCACATCAATTTACCTCAAAATATTTACAACATAGTAGTTAATAGAAATGGAAGCATATTAGTTGTGAGAGAGAAAGTATCATTATACAATAATGAAGGAAGAATAATCTAATGATTGAATTGGCAGAATTTGACCCACAACTTCTTATCCAAACCAAGAAATACAAAAAATATATACCATTGTTTAGTATTCCTACAGATTGCACCAATGTACGGTAGCCATAATAAGTTATTTGAATCTTTCATGAAAATTATAGTATGTATCATTTGGTAATATTTTATATTTTGGGGTTTGAAATTTGAATTATATTTTAATGGACTTACTATAATTTTAAACTTATTTTTGGTTTTGTATTTTACTAAACTATTTTTAAGTTTTTGGTAGATTTTAATAATTTTTTATATTCCTATATATAAAATTGACCATAAGTTATGACAATAAGAAATTATGGTATTTCTTGAAAAACCAATAATGAATATTATATTAATATAGTTGTGAACTTAAATAAAAATATTTAAAAATACTAAAATTTAAAATTAGTCATTGAACTATTAAACAAAAAATACTCAAAAATATCTATCACATCAAATAAAAAGAATTATTTTACAAGCATATAAAGTTCATATCAAACTTAAGATCTATGCACCATGAAAATTTGGACTAACATTGTTGACATTTCATTCTTCAATAATTATTAAAAATATATTATGTAATATTTGTAAACATGATATTATGCATTCACTTTAATTATAGCCACTAAATCCAACTAATGAATATAATATTATTTATAATTTTATAAAAAATCAAAATCATTGTTGATACAATAGATGGATGTTCTATCACATATTTTTATTTAGGTTTATATTTGGAACATGTAACTCATTGAATGGATTCAAAAGCCATTAAAAACACCATAAAAATATTAATGCAAAGGAAATTAAGAATAATTGAATTGAAAGAGTTTGATCCACAACTTCTAATCTTAACCCTAACTCTATTCTTAATACTACCCCTAACCCCAACTCTAACTCTATTTCAAACCCTAACCCTAACCCTAATTCTAACCCTAATCCGAACCCTAATCCTAATCCCAACCCTAACCCTAATCCTAACCCTAATATTAATATTAATACTAACCCTAATCCTAACCCTAACCCTAACTTTAACCCTAACTCTAATTCTAACCCTAATGCTAATGGTAACCCTAGTTTAAACCCTAACCATAACATATAAAAAATATACAAATTATAAATCTTAACTATAATTATAACCCTTGCCTTGATTCTATCAAAAATTGTAACCTTGATCATTATTCCATCTCTCATCCTATGACTAAACCTAACCCTAAAAATACAACTTACCCAAATTCTATCTCTAATCCTAACCTTAACCCCAACACTAATTGTAATAGTAGCACTAACCCCAACCCTAATCCTAATTGTATCTCTATCCATAACCCTAATCCTAACACTAACCATAACCCTAATATTAACCATAATCCTAATCTTAATGCTAGTCCCAACTCTAATCCCCATTCTATCTCTACCCAATCCAAATTCTAATTCTATCACTAACCCTAATCCTAACCCTAATTGTAATAATAATATTTATGCTAACCCCAACCCTAATACTAAACCTAACATTATCTCTAATCCTAATTCTAATGCTAAACCCAACCCTAATTCCAATTCTATATCTAATTCTTACCCTTACCCTAATGAAAATCCTAATACTAATGCTAACCTCAAACCTAATTCTTAATCTATCTCTAACCCTAACCCTTAATCTATCGCTAACCCTAACCATAATCCTTAGTCTATATATAACCCTAACCCCAACCCTAATCCTAATTTTATCTCTATCCCTAACCTTAATTGTATTCCTAGTCTCTAACCCTTTCCCTAATCTCAACCCTAAGCCTAACCATAATAATAATAGTAACACTAACATCAACCCTAATGCTAATAAATTGTCTAACCTTAACCATAACTCTAATCTTGATCGTAATCGTAATCATAACGCTAACCCTAATTACATCTCTAATCCTAACTATAACCCTACCCTTGATCCTAATTCTATGTATAATCCTAGCCCTAATCCTAATTCTAATGCTAACCCCAACCTTTATTTCTATCCCTTACCCTAACCCCAATACTAACATTAACCCCAACATTAATCCTAATTCTATCTCTAACTATAATTGTAACCCTAATCTTAACCCTAACCATATCCCTAATCTCTAACCCTTACCCAAATCTTAACCCTAACCCTAACCCTAATACTAATACTAATTCTAACACTAACCCCAAGTAATACTAATTATATGTCTAACCCTAACCATGATCATAATCGTAATTGTAACCCTAACTTCAATTATATCTCTTACCCTAACCCTAACCCTACCCTTGATCCTAAATCTACCTCTAATTGTAACCCTTATTCCATCTCTCACCCTAAGACTTAACCTAACGATAACCATACAATTAACCCTAATTCTAACCCTAACCCTAATCCTAATAGTAACACTATCCCCAAACCTAATCTAAATTCTATCTCTAACCATAATCCTAATTATAACACTAAAAACAACCCTAATCCTAACCATAACCCTAATATTAACCATAACTAAATATCCCAAACAATATTTTTTCAAATTTTTTGATTTTTCTAATACAAAATTGATGCCCTAACTTTTGGTTTTTAGTTTTTGCTTAAACCATAGAGCATTGATGTAATTTTCTTAGTTTTATAATGTATTAACAATAGCACATAATGCAACCAAAAGATAGGAAAAATTATAAAATATAATAGTAACATTAGATCACCAACATAGCATGATTAGATCCTTCAATATGAGCCAATAAATGTCTGATATAAACCTCCAGGCTATTGCTACAAAATATGAATGAAAATTACAAAGTAAAGTGGGCTCCAAACATGTGCCATAACCCACAACATCAAGAAACCCCAATAATGCATATCCAATTAACCCTAGCTGGGTGAAGTTGCTTTAGCTACAAATATGCAACTAAATGATGATGAAACTACTAAAAAAACCCTATCAAGGGGTGTGATGGCCTACTAGACTGATATTAGGGCTTTGCCACCCTATAAATCTGAATTAGAGCTTCCAAATTACACAACTCACCCTTCAAATGAGAAATCTAAATGCTGATGTAGAACTGACATGGACTAGCAATTATCTCCATTAAAGCACATAGGAACCTCCATCATGAAGTTCACCCTTGAAGAAGCTAGGGTCTTTTCCAACTTCTCCTTAATGCAATAGAGTTTTCGTCCTACAACATATGTTGCTCAAACGTGCAAACCAAAGTAGAAGAACACTTTCGAATATGATAATGAAATGCTCCACAATATATTGTATTTATACATGTTTCCCTCCTCTATGCTGGCCAACCTAGGTAGAATTTCTATTAATTTCTTATTTTCTTACCTTCTCAAGGCCGGCCCCTTAAGTCTCATAAGTGCCCCATAATTCTATCCAACCAAGACTTAAATTTTATTGCCTTAAAGAGGGTTGAATCACCACTTGCTTCCTCTTTGACTGACCTAGGAAAGGGGATTAAAAGAGGGGACATTACAATCCTCCATTTCTGAAATTGCTTGTCCTCAAGTAATGACAACATTCCACCACCTGGATCCCATAACATCGCACTACCATATGTATCAAAATGGAAAAGATGGATGTATCTCATAGAGCAATCAACACCCACCAACTCTCCAAATTCGATAAATGCTTCATGGATGTGTAGGATACCTCTCATAGGAGCATAGAAGAACACATCAACCCCTCCTATGTTGTTGGTAGCAATTAGAGCATCAACTTCCCAACTATTTGTAGCGTATTCAAGGGAATTAATCAATTCTTCATCCTTTGTTAGTTGTCCATTTCCAAGGGCTAGTCCCACATGAGTTTCTCCATGAAAATCACAAGCCTTAAGGTTGATCTTCTTGGATGTCATAACATGATAATATGTAGATGTAACATAGAAAAAAGGACCTCTTTCTTGACATGGGAATAATTCATGATAAATTGGACTTAATGAGGCCTTGATTCAGGTGTTGTGAGGCATTTTATGCATCCACACTAGGTATTGGACCCTTTCAAATGCATTTAACGATGTCTTGTAAAGGTGTTGTAAAGTGTTGTAAGATACTTTCATTCTTTTCTAGACCTAATGAACCTATTTGTCCCTAATCCAACATTATAAAATGTGTTTAATAGCATCATCACATCAATCTAGAAGGCTTGTAAAATAAACTTAATGTTAAACTAGTATTGTAATGTGTCTTGCACATTTAAATTGGTTCTTGTGCCTTCCTAGGCTATGTGGACCTCATTCTAGTGTTGTAAAGTGTATTTAATCACACTTTCACATTGAATTCTATGTACCAAGCCCTAATTGACATTCACATCATCATTAATAGGCCCCTGGTAACCCATATTGTGTATCCTGAGGCTTAAATTGATCAAATACTTGACAAAGTTGCAATTTAAACCTTATTTCCTTATCTCCTAGCTTCCTAGCTATCAAAATGGCCCTTGTGGGACCCATTTTCCATCCATGGAAAATAAGTCCCATCCAAGTGGGACCCATTCACCATGGGTGGCGAATGAGTCCCATTTGGCTCATTTTTTACCTTTGAGCGGGAAAAAATGAAATTTAAGTTTATTATTTTCACATGTCATCCTTAGGGATTCAATTTTTAGGCTAATAAGTTGAATTTCCTATAAATATAAATATTTTAACCCTAATTCACATCTCTTATCATTCATTCATCCACCAATCTTCCATCTCAAGTCAAGCAACTTAGGGTTTCTTCATTTCAAGTCACCAAGACATCAATTTTTAGACATTCAAGAGCAGATCCTTCATGTTTTGCTGCAGAATTTCAAGATCAAACATCATGGCAAGGTAATCAACTCCATTATTGTATGTTTCATTACATTTTTTTTATCATTTTGGTTTAATTACGTAAAAGGGGTTTGACTAAGGCAAACCCCCATGCCCTAACATTCAACATTTCTCTCTTGCCTTGTGTGATTGCAGATTTAGACTTCTTGGAAGCTTGGAAATCATTAAGAATCAAGTTTCAATTTTTTTAGGTCTTCTCTTCATTCAACAAGTCAAAATATCAACAAAAACTCATTTTTAGGTTCAAAAATCAGAGTTTCAGAAGCAGACACTTGTAGAAAATCAAAGTGCAGACCGAGAGCTTCAAATTCCACCTTTGAATATTTAGAAATTCAAAAGTGGAATCATTCACCATGAGTGGTGAATGAGTCCCACTTCCAGGTCAATTTTGAGTTTTTTGCATTTTTAGATACCCTTTTGTCAGAAATAGGTTTCAACTCAGTTTTGTAGAACTGGGACTGATTCGTCCAAAATGGCGAATGAGTCCCACCAGGCCTAAAAATAATCATTAATAGCATTCCAAAAACCATTTTCAGTCTCCATCCATATTCCAGGTGCACACTTTCAATTTGATTCATTTCTGTTCAATTTTTCATCCATTTCTAGGTCTTTTTGTATTACACAATGTGTTTTCAAACAAGGTGTTTTCCTTTAGTTTCCATTCATTAATCAATCAATATTATTAGTTTCTTGCGTTCAAACATTACATCTAGGTACATTGCATCCATATTCCATCCATATTGCATTGACTTTGAGTGTAGACATGAGCATTTTGGCCCTTCTTTCTCCTTTTAGGTGAAAAACCCTAGAAGTGCTAGAAAGAATTAGGGTGATAAAATATATGTTACAGTAGATAAAGGAAAAATTTCGTACATAAAAAAAAAAATCACCTCATGCTCAAGTGTAGTGTCTTCCTCAAACTCCATCAGCTCTCCTAGGCCTATCATGTGCACATCAAAAATTTTCTTCTCCAGATTACAAATTAACCAATCGACGAACTCGTTAATCTTAGAGAAAAGGAACTCAGATGTTTCTTGATCAACCTCCATGGAATTTTCTTCTCTTATTTCAGTCATGACCTTTATCATTCCAATGTCATTAGGGATTTCATGATAAACTTGCAGTTTCTCCTCACAAGGGCCAATCTAATGTGTATCATTCTTCACAACAGTGTAACTGATAACATCATCATATGGTTCAATTGCCTTCATACCTGAAGCTTGGCTAGATGATTTTACGATATCACTTGAAGTTAGGGGCACCATTTCCTTCATCTTGAGCTCTTCAACAAATGGAGTCTTCCCCACCTTCCCTTCATCAATTTTTTTGTTGGTGCACACAATCATTAGGAATCGTCAAGCAATCCTCATCTTCAACTTGCTTATATCGTTCCTCTTGTTCTTGCTCTATGATGTCTCGTGGCTTTGATTTTTCTTCCCACTCTATGACTTCCTCCTCTTTAGCCATTTTTGAATCTTCCTCATCTTTCCTCATCTATCTTATGTAGTCATAAATTCCTCTTTTGTGGGGGTAGTGGCACTCGAGTGTATTCAAGTACACCTTGAAGGGAACACAAGCCTTTGTATCCTCCAACAAACTTTAGTATATTGGTCCATAATTTTGGAAGCTTTAGTCAGATACAACTCTTGAACAAGATCTATGTCTTTTACCTGAGGTGATATTTTTGATTGCCAATCCATGCTTTTTCACCCAGGTCCCTTTTTACTCTTGTCCAAGTAGATCTATAGGTGCCAAGGTAGACCCACAAGCTAGCAGGACACACTTGCTTTGATACTATTGTAAGACATCATCCCAAATATGAGTAGACTTGTATTTCCCTTGCACCATGATTAGTAATTTAAAATTTACCATACACAATTTTGTACACACCTCTACAAGGAAAAAATAACGAGTTTGTCTACTTTCGACTTAATACATGATGCATATATGGATCTAGTACACCAATTCAGATTTAGCCCAATGTCCTTAATACCAACCAAAATATGTTTAATTTTGAAGAGTACCAATGCATAGTGATTACGAAGATATCATATGTAGCAATAGTAAAGGATCATAACTAAATACAAATTGAGGAAAATAATTCTTCACTTAAACAAACTGTGCCACATTCAGATTGATAATACAATATGCATAGAGTTAGGTAGTGTTATTACAATATTGTATCAGATCTTATAGTTAAACTCCCTCGATGACCCACACTCATAATGGAGTATCGATGGCTAATGCTAAACAGTCTGGTAATGTTCACAATTCTAAGGGTGAGCACCTAGTGTTAGGCTTCGGATGTAAGTCGTTTGCAAGAGGTAGTGATGGTTCCAACACCCTTTCAGTGGCACTAACATGATGCTTGCTCTAGCCTGCAATGTAACCCGTGTTGGCAGGCATGGGTGTGCCACACAACTTCACTCCTGTTACTGGACTGACAACACATCAAACAACACATAGAAAATGCACAAAGTATGCATAGTGACATCAAATCTAAACAGACTGAAATTAACTTTTCATATATTCCATATTTGCTTCAAAATACAAAAAACACAGATTATATTCTTTGTTTTACTAAAAAAAATAAAGGTTAAACAATCTGGATAGATGTCCAATACAAATGGTGCTACACTCACACCAAAAACTAAAACTAGCTACAATCTTGTAGTTTTAGTTGTCAATGCGCTATGTCTAATAACATTGCTTTTGTGCTACTACTGTCGCCTTACTTTTTTCTGAACATTCCTCTTTTGCATCTACTCTGCAGGGTCACCTTCCAATACAAAAAATTCTACTACAAACTAATGGTTTCAAAGACATTCCTTTTGTCTTGTTTTCAGCTCATGAGAATGAGCACTACTTTCAAATTTCAAATTCACCTAACCTCATTAATGTTGGCAGGCTGCAATAGCTATTGAAAACTCAAACATGAGCACTAGACTTCAAAATTTAAATTAACCTACCATATTAATTTCTCCAGGTATATGTTGGAGGAAAGTTGACAAGTTACATGGGGGATGAGTTGAAAGGTCTGCTGACTGTAGAATATTAACTATTCCAACACTCCCCCTTAATTTGCTAGTCAACTATCACTCCGCAGTTTCTTTTCGGAGCTGATCTCTGAAGCTATCCATAATTCCAAGCCTATCCCTTAGGCATTGCAAAATTTCCTTTGGTAATGCTTCGGTGAAGATATCGACAAGCTACTGCTCAAATCTGCAATACTGTAATTCTATCTCACCTTGTTCTATAAGCTCCCTTATGAAACAAAATTAAATCTCAATGTGTTTGCTTCATCCGTGGAAGACCGGATTCTTTGTCAGCGCTATTGAGGACACATTGTCACAATGTATGACAATGTTGTCATCTTGTTGTTGATGTAAATTTGCAAGGATCCTCCTCAACCAAATAGCCTAACATGTTGTTGCATGTGTTGCTATGTACTCTACCTTTGTTATGCTGAGAGATACAATCAAATGCTTCTTTGATGCCCATGAGATTGCACCTGATACCATGTTGAAGACATACCTTGATGTGCTCTTCCTATCATCCACATTTCCTTCCCAATCACTATCTGTGAAACCATCCAACTTAAATTCATTTGATGCACCATACATGATGTCGTATCCTATTGTTCCATTGACACACCTCAAGATCCTCTTTCTTGCTTGCCAATGTGTGTCCTTTGGTTCCTCCATGAACCTAGATATCAAGCTTACTAAATACATCAAATCAATCCTAGTTGATGTCAAGTACATCAAACTTCCAACCATGATTTTTTAGAGGGTTGGGTTCACTTCCTTACTATTGTCATTCTTGCATAGTTTGAGACCTATTGCTATTGGTGTGGGGGAAAATTTGTTGTTATGCATTTTGAACCTCCTTAAAATCTATTTGGCATAGTTAGCTTGTGAAATAAAAATGCCATGCTCTATTTGTTGAAATTCTATCCCAAGAAAATACTTCAACAAACCTAGATCCATCATCTCAAATTCATTTTTCATCAACTCTTTGAAATCAACAATTCTGCTGTCACTATTACCAGTAAAAATCAGATCATCTACATACAAAACAACAATTAAAATATCACCTTTAGCTGATTTAATGTAGAGTGTGGGCTCACAGCTGCTCTTGCTAAAGCCATTGCTCAACAAGTAAGAGTCTATTCTACTGTACCATGCCTGAGGTGCTTGTTTCAGCCATAAAGAGCTTTTTGGAGCCTATATACTTTATCGTCTTGTCCTGGGACTTCATAGCCAGGTGGCTGCTCTACATACACTTCGTCCTTCAACACTCCGTTTAAGAAGGCTGACTTTACATCCATCTGAAACACCTTCCACTGATGCTGTTTTGTAACTGCTATGATTGTTTGCACTATTTCTAGCCTTGCAACTAGTGCATATGTCTCATCATAATCTATACCAGGCTGTTGTTTGTACCCTTTCACAACTAGCCTTGCTTTAGTGTCTTTCAATCTCGTCTTCAACTATACACTTGGTCTTATAGACCCACTTCACTCCAATCACTTATTTACCCTTGGGTAAACCGTTCAACTCCCATGTTTGGTTTCTATCTATAGCCTCCAACTCTTCATCCATGGCCTTACACCACTTCTCCTCTTTCATTGCTTCCTCAAAGTGCGTTGGATCACTATAGGAGAATAGAGCAAAACCCAAGTTTTCATCAAAATCAACATGCTGTGTGCTGTCATAGATCTCCCTCACTCTTTATTTTTTGTGGCATCAATGATGCGAGTGTAGGGTTTGAATTAGCTTATGAGTTGTTGCTACTCTGACCTTTGGAGCTACTTGTGCTATCAAAAAATGTCCCCTTGTCATTTTCATGGACTTTTAGGTCTTGTTTCATGGTGTTGGAACTATGTTGCTTTGATTTTATGATGTAACATGGCTTGAACATGCTTATTTAGGTACTAAAAATCAAAGAATGACGTCTTGTGTAGGTGTTGTGAAGTGTTGTAAGACATTTCTACATTCTTCTATACTCTATTTATTACAATCCACCTAAAAATTACCATTTTACTTATCAACAAGTCCTATTTTGAAGTGTTGTAAAGTCTTGTAACAAGCTTTCATGCTTTTCTAGGCACATCTTCACTATTTATCACCTTTTCATGCTTTATTTTACCCCTTTATGCTCTCATATGCTTAATTAAGTGTATTTTTGAGTATTATCCCGACAAACAACATTAAATACAACATATTTCCCGACACTTGTTTTTAGGTCCTAGGTGGGACCCATTCGCCATGGGTGGCAAATGAGTCCCCCTTAGCCCCAAATTCAAAATATTTTAAATTTCTTTTCGGAATTTTATTCAAAATCACTTGATGTTGGCCTATGATGAGGTATGAATGGGTAACTAAGGCACAAGTGTGTATAAATAATTGATTTTCACCTCATTTTACATCTCCTACAATCTCCTCGCTCATTCAAGCATTTTACAACATCAATTCAAGCACTATTCAAGCACTTTGAAGCAACCATTAACATTACTTCAAAATTGCATCATCAAGGGTTTGGTAAGTTAATAAAAATTACATGTTATTAGTTTATCATTCCTTTGCATTTCATTATTTTATTGAAGGTTTGATTACCAAAAATGGGGTTTGACCAAGGAAAACCCCTATTCACTAACCTTAAACCATTTTTCCCTATTGCATGTTTGTTTGCAGACCTAGGTATGTAGATTTGACAAATTTTTTGGTGTTGAAGATTGGTTTACAAGTCAACTAGGTGCTTCAAGTCAACTTAAGTCTATTTCAAGCTTGGAGAAGGTTTTTTGTCTGTTTTCTTCAGAATTGACTTCGACAACCCGACAAGCAGATTTTTCCAGATCTGGTGTTGCAAAGTTGTCTCCTAATTTTTTAGAAATTTGGGAGAGGAATGATTCACCACCTATGGTGAATGAGTCCCACCTTAGGACTGAAAATTTGAATTTTGTCAGATTTCGGATCCCGACAGATGGAAACTTGCTTCTAATAGTTTTTCACCAGGAGGAGGACTAATTCACAACCCTGGGCGAATGAGTCCCACTGTGAAAAATTAATAATTTCCATCAGCATCCAGAACACTCCAAACTCATCACAATTCATCCAGGTGCACTCAGATTCATCCCTTTCCTTTTTGTTCTGCATAATTTCTTCATTTACTTAGTTGTTTGCATATCATAGTGTGTTTTCAAACATAGTGTAAATCTTAGTTCTGCATTTGTTTTCATTCATCTAGATCATTCAATTGCATTTAGTTAACTTCATTTAGGTTAGAAAACATCACACATAACATTCAATTGAATGAACCATTAGCATTGTTGGCCTACTTCTCTCCTTTTAGGTGAAAAATCCTAGAAGAGTTAGAGAAGCCCTAGGAGCCAAAAATCAACAGTTCATTTTGGTGAACCCGACGTTTGAGCACTTTGCATTTCTGATTTCATATTGCATCCTAGTTTGCATGTGCATTAACATTCAATTAGTACATTGTTTTGTTTTTGCATTTTAGGAAATTTTATCTTGCATTAGTGAAAGCTTCATTTAGATTTCATTTTTGCATTATATCTCATTGAAAAAAAAGAAATTATGCATTATGCATCATTTTTTTCATTCCGTAGAACATTAAAATCATCTTCAAATTTTTGAAAAATACAAAAAATTTGCATACTGGGACTCATTCGCCACCCAGGGTGAATCAGTCCCTCTGCACTTGTTAAACAACATTTTAGCACTTTTATGGCATTTGTCTGCATTTCTGTCTTGTATAGTTAGATCTCTGTTACAATTAGTAGAATTTTTGTTATTTGCATTTCAAACTCTTAGATTAGCTTGAATTTGCATTCACCCCTCCTTAGTGGTACTTTCATTAGTGTTTGGTGCCTCGTTGATAATACTTTAGTGAGATGAAGTTCTAGACTCATGGCTTCCCATGATAGCACTTTCATTGTGGACCTTGGGATCTCAAGAGCTCCTACTCCTAGTATGGACAATGGTGCATTAGGAATTGATCATACCACTTCCATCCAATGAATGTTGACAACCAAAACAATGCTCTCCCTCAAGACAAGATCATTAGTATTCATGAGGAATTTGCACATTTACAACAAGACTTGTGTTAGGGTTAGAGATGGCAGATATCTAACAATTAAATGCAGATTTAATTAATAAACAGAGAAACTAAAACACACACAGATTAAATCATAACACATAAATTTAACGTGGTTCACCATATCTGGGCTACATCCACCAAACCGCAGCCATCCAATACTTTTATTATCCACTGTAAAACCTATTACAATCTTGCGAATAATCGCGTTTTTCATCATATTGAAATACCCATCCGAACCCCTTTTTAACAAGCTTAGAAGCTTCCAGATTTTAGGGTTCTACAAAATTGGATTTTTCTTTTTTTTCATTGATTTTTCCCTTTTTCGGTGATCACA
>VDFB02122686.1:41213-103818 GCA_007258455.2 Sequoia sempervirens
ACGAATACTGCCAAGAGCCTTTCTATCCAAGATCTCCCAGTCCTCATCTGACATTGCTGCGGGTTTCTTGGTTTTCCCTTCCAATGGCCGCCATAAATCCTTCTGATAGAGATAGTCCTCCATCTGCATCTTCCATAACTGATAGTTATGCCCGTTAAACTTCTCAACCTTCTTACCCTCGTCTGTCATTGCTCCCACTCAACCGTGAGACTCCCACTCAACCGCGAGATCTTCCTACAGATGATAATCGAAACACAACCCGCTCTGATACCACTTGTTTAGGGTTGAGACTAAGGCGGATATCTAACAATTAAATACATAGATTTAATTAATAGCGAGAGAAACTAAAACACCTGCAGTTAAATCATAACATAAAATTTGGTTCGCAATGCGATTACATGCCGCAAATGCGGTAGCCATCCAATACTTTTATTATCAGTGAAACCTATTACAATCTTACTGGCGAATAATCGCGTTTTTTCATCTTTGGTAATACCCATCCGAACCCCTTTTTAACAAGCTTAGAAGCTTCCAGATTTTAGGGTTCTACAAAATTGGATTTTTCTTTTTTTTCATTAATTTTTCCCTTTTTCGGTGATCACGTGAAAAAATAGGAAGAAAATTTTTCTCAGGGGCTACTACCCCCGAACCCCTGCCCGGGGCCCGACCCGGCCCTAGACCCTGGAAAGGATAGGGGCAAGGGTGTACAGTATACAATGGGCTATACAGTATAGCATGATCAGTCGCCACATACCAACAACTTGTCCCTTGAAAACATTTCCCAAATCGCCATACCCGCCATTGACAATCTTCATCGTTTGATTGAAAGTGATGATGGCTTGCAAGTGATGAAGAGAATTTCCAAGATTTACAATAAACATGCCTCTTCTAATACCCAATCTACAACCATTCCTGTAAGCCAAGGAGGACCTCAAGTTCCTCCCCCTTCAACCATAGCTTCCATCCCAACTTATGCCAATCTGTAAGTCCATACAAATATGCATTAGGCTACTTCTTTCTCGATTTCCACTAGCATTCCTGCTTCTTTTGTGGCATCACAAGTCCCTTCCATGACCTTCACACCTCATAGTATTCCTTTCACTTACACTCCATCACCATTTTCCCTTCCACCTCAACCCACATACCTCGATCCCCTTCTTGCACAACTCCTTACCACCATTTCATCTATGCAACATCAACTTTCCACCATTAGCCAAGGTCAATAAACTCCACTTATATATCATGTCTGTAGTAGTCCTTTATCCTTAGAAATATTACATACCCTGATGCCACAAGGGATAGAAATTCCCCAGTTTGAGAAATATGGAGGAAAAGGAGACCTTGTCAACCATGTTAATGCCTATACAACTTTGTGTAGTGACTTCGTCCTTGATGATAAACTGTTTCCAAGGACCTTGAAAGACACTACCTTAGAATGGTTTTCCAACTTGCCTAATCATTCCATCTGTTCATTCAATGAATTGGTGGATGCTTTCATAAGTCACTTTCAAGTTCACATGACACCTAAAAAGACAATGGCTGACCTTATGCGATGTAGAAAAAACATAGATGAAAAATTCATGAATTTTATCTCATGATACCAATCTGTGTAAGCTCAAATTGATGTCAAGATTCCTGATGCACATCTGCAAAAGATGTTTATCAAAAAATTGCACACACACCTTTAGGATAAATTAACAATGATGAAATTCCCTTCATTTATGCATTTATGCACAACATTGTGTGAATACCATAATTTGGTTTCAAGTCGTGATTCAAAATACACTTCTAACCGAGTTGACAAACCTAAACACAACAATCACAACCAAAATAATCAACAAAACTTCTACAAACCAAATAGAGGCTTTTTCCAATTTAATCCGCCTCCTCAACCTCAACCACAACCAACCCAATCTGTTCCAAATCAAGTGGCAACTATTAAAGCAAAAATGCCTTATACCTATGGGGACCCTAAGAGACAGTTTACTCCCCTACCCGATACCCTTCATAATACAATGAACCACTTAATTCAACAACGCTTGCTCACTTTTCCACCCATCTGACTGCTTGATCCAAACCAAACTTTACCACCCACCTTCAAACCTAATTATTATTGTCATTTTCATCGCCAGAATGGACATGAAACTGAACATTGCAAGCATCTCAAACATCTAGTTCAAGACCTCATTGATTCAGGCCATCTGTCCATTATGGGTGTTAATGATCAAGGCAATAAGTCCATTGCACCCCCTAACCAGAATTTGTAGATTTTCACTAAACCCATGCCTAAACATACTACCTCATTTGTCAAGGATAGCAAACCTTCAACCACTAATGTAATGACTGTTGATACAAACAATGAAGAACATAATGCACCTCCCCTTGTTGCTACGGAAAGTACTCTGGATGCACTAGTAGCTACGATAGACATTATCCCTCGTAAGGGCCAAAATACTAAATCTCTTGATATCACTTTTTCTTCTAAAGACATACTACAAAAAATTCCTAGTGGTCCTCTTTACATAGTTGGAAGAATCTATAATAATCCCACTAATGGGATATTAATAGATCTCGCTTGTGGCGAGAATGTGATCACAGAGGAGTTTCTAGTATTACATGAGCTATATCAAGATGAATATAATAAACCAACTACATTGATTAAGAAACATACTAGTTTTGCATGCCCTACGGTTGAATCGATTGTGCTACCCTTACAGATAGGACCTAAAATTTTGGAGGTGACATTTTCAATTATTCCACAATCTGACCAATTTCGTTTGCAACTAGGCCACCCTTGGCTTCGCTCAATGAAAGCGGTCTCATCAGTTGTTCACAAGTGTTTGAAGTTTCCACATGACAATGAGATAGTCACCATACATCATAGTGGCTTTAATCCTTTATCTTCCAAAGGTAACTTTTCATTAGAAGCCTTTTGGCCTACACCCATGGAACCTATCACACCTTGAAATGACTTCTTTTTCATAACCTATCAAAAGTTTAAAGCCAAAAAGATAGCCAAATTGTCTGTTTGTAACTTGTCCCCGTCCACTTCCACACCTCCTATCATAGATGAAACCATGATTCAACCTGAGTTTGACATTGAGCAAACCATACAACCTCCTGATCATCCTCCCCTTGATACTTCCCCGCCATCGTTTAAATGACCAAGGGAAAATGAAATCACTCTTGTCATGCCTCCTCGCCTTAAACAAGTGTATAAAGCCAAAGAGAAAGTGGTTGATCCATCCTCTTTGGTTTCTTCTGTTCTTCCCTCTTCGGAAGAAGAAGAACCTATGATGCCTCAATCCACTCTTACACCTCAACAAATCCAAAATAGAATTAAATGAAACCGCGGTGCTAGGGAATGAAGGCATCATCGTTGACTCCTTGCTCGTCAATCTCGCCTAGAAGAAGATAAAGAAAATCAACCTTTACCTTTGTCTGAAGTAATAGATGACCACCCTCCTTCTCCTGACCTGCCACATGACAGTCTAGTGCAACAATCCCAAAAAATTGAGCCAATCCAACCACCTTCACTTTTAATCCATCCATCCTTAGAAATCACCCTGCGTCCTCCTATTGTTATTAATCTTGATGATGATGATGATGATGTGACGATAGAAAAAATAGATGAAGTGGATAATGATTTAAATTCTTGATTTTCATCTACAATGAGCTTAAATGATACATCCTCTTCACCAAGTGAAGAACCTGGTACGACTCCTGGTTCGGTGTTTGCAATTCTTCCTTTGGACAGTCAACCGCCCTCACATTACACTGAACATGATTGGGAGGTAGATGACCTGTTAGATGGTTGAATTGGATTTGCTTAACTAGTTCATTTTTTTCTGTTCTCTTTTTATTTTTCTTTTCATGTGTGTATTGTGTTCCTCCATATTGTGTGTTTGATATTCCCTCTCTTCGTACACTTCTTCTATTCATATCTCTCCCTTCTTCTATATGTCATACATTGTCTTTTTCTCTTTTTGTTTTGTGTTTTCCTTTTTGGGATGATGTAAAGCATAGAGACGCCCTATGTATCTTCCATGTTGACCCAAATGGTCCTTGTCTTTTTTTTTTTTTTTTTTTTTGTGTTTTCCTTTGGGGACGACACAAAGCATAGAGACACCTTATGTCTCTTCCATGTTGACCCAAATGGTCCTTGTCTTTTTCACTTTTTTGTTTTGTGTTTTCCTTCTGGGGATGACACAAAGCGTAGAGACGCCCTATGTCTCTTCCATGTTGACCCACAAGGTATTTTTATTTTTCTTTTGTTTTTTATTCTCCTTTTGGGGATGATGCAAAGCATTGAGACCGAAATGTCTCCTTTATGTTGACCCAAAAGCTTTTTCATTTTCTTTTGTATTTTCATTTTCATTTTCGTTTCGAGTGTGTTTTCCTTTTGGGGATGATGCAAAGCATTGAGACCTAATGTCTCTTCCATGTTAACCCAAAATGAACTTTCATTTTTCCTTTTTTTCTCTCTCTTTGTGTCATTCTTCCAGTTCTATGTGCTTTGGGGAATGATGACAGTTCTGAGCTCTTTCATAAAAACATTGCAGCAATGAACATACTAACCCCAAATCCATAGATCCCTTATGTGTTTGGTGTACTCTTTTTTTGGGGGAAACTCCATTTCTTTTTTTTTCATTTTTCCTTTACATGATGTAGCCTAACTTTGAAACATATGACTTGGCATAGGGCTTTTTAGGTTGGCTCTCATGTCTTGTTTTCTTTTTGCATTTTCTTTTCTTGTCCACTTTAAAGTAATTCCTCACAGAACGATGTGTAGTAAATCCTTTAAAGTGGGGGGCATACATTACCATGATTTCATTTGAATTTTTGGTTCTTAGTGTAGCTTTATTGTTTACATGATGTGTTTGTCACTTTGTGGATGACATTGGGTGTGATGTCCTTCAAAAGTGTGATCTTTCTAAGCATATTACATTCCTCTTGGTTTCCTGATGCGACACACTGCATCCCCTAAGTTGAGAATATACTATTCTTTGATTGGTCCTCTCTTGGAGACATTAGACATAATGTTCCTTAAGTGATTGACCTTGCATGAATTGAACAAGACTCCTTTGAATTTCTTTTACATCTTTTACATTTTTGCATTTTTACATTTTTTCCACCTTGCATAATGTAGCTTGCATGACTCTGGTACTTTTTCTTTTTGTTCATAGCATTTTTTTCCTTGTGGCGCCTTGTTAAAGTTATCAATGGGTATAACTTTGGCATGGTTGAGTGGGAAGCCCACCTAGCGGCATGAATTTTCCCCATAGCCAATTTATGTTTGATTGTGAGTGCATACCAACTAGCGTATGTATCTTACCTTTTGGGCTTTCTCACCTTGCGAACAACTAGTTATGTGGCCCCAGAGTGAGTACATTTGGGCCTTCTCACCCAGTGGATAGTCATGTGTTCTGTTGCCCCAGAGTGAGTACACATTCTCTTTTTTTTTTTTTTTTTCTGATTCATCTCAACACTTGTGTGTTCCTTTGTTCTTATGTCTAGTTTGCCATGGGATCTTCATCCTGGGGGATTGATCATCCCTCTTGACTGTTGCATTCCATCTTGCTAACGTAAGTGCATTTGAACCCTCCTCTCGATGTTCATGGCTACTTTAGTGTGAGTTTTAAGAAAGTTCATCCTCTCACTAAAGTGGGGGCTAAATGTGTCGTAGAAAAATGGCCCCTTGTCATTTTCATGGGCTTTTAGGTCTTGTTTCATGGTGTTGGAACTATGTTGCTTTTATTTTATGATGTAGCATGGCTTGAACATACTTATTTAGGTACTAAACTCAAAGAACAATGTCTTGTGAAGGTGTTGTAAGACATTTCTACATTCTTCTAGACTCTATTTATTACAATCCACCTAAAAATTACCTTTTTACTCATCCACAGGTCCTATTTTGAAGTGTTGTAAAGTCTCGTAACAAGCTTTCATGATTTTCTAGGCACATCTTCACTATTTGTCCCCTTTTCATGCTTTATTTGACCTCTTTATGCTCTCATATGCTTAATTAAGTTTATTTTTGAGTATTATCCGACAAACAACATTAAATACAAAATATTTCCTGACACTTGTTTTTAGGCCCTAGGTGGGACCCATTCGCCATGGGTGGCGAATGAGTCCCCCTTGGCCTCAAATTCAAAATATTTTAAATTTCCTTTCATGATTTTATTCAAAATAACTTGATGTCGGCCTGTGATGAGGTATGAACGGGTAACTAAGGCACAAGTGTGTATAAATAAGTGATTTTCACCTCATTTTACATCTCCTACAATCTCCTTACTCATTCAAGCATTTTACAACATCAATTCAAGCACTATTCAAGCACTTTGAAGTAGCCATTGACATTACTTCAGAATTGCATCATCAAGGGTTTGGTAAGTTAATAGAAATTAAATGTTATTAATTTATTATTCCTTTGCATTTCATTATTTTATTGAAGGTTTGATTACCAAAAATGGGGTTTGACTAAGGAAAACCCCTATTCACTAACCTTAAACCATTTTTCCCTATTGCATGTTTGTTTGCAGACCTAGGTATGCAAATTTGACAAGATTTTTGGTGTTGAAGATTGGTTTACAAGTCAACTAGGTGCTTCAAGTCAACTTAAGTCTATTTCAAGCTTGGAGAAGGTTTTCTATCCGTTTTCTGCAGAATTGACTTCGGTAACTCAACAAGCAGAATTTTCCAGATCCGGTGTTGTAGAGATGTCTTCTGATTCACCACCTATGGTGAATGAGTCCCACCTTAGGACTAAAAATCTAAATTTGTTAGATTCTGGATCCCAACAGACAAAAACTTGCTTCTGGTAGTTTTTCACTAGGAGGACTAATTCACCACCATGGGTGAATGAGTCCCACTATGAAAAATCAGTAATTTCCATCAACATCCAAAACATTCCAGATTCATCACAATTCATCTAGGTGCACTCAGATTCATTCCTTTCCTTTCTGTTTTGCATAATTTCTTCATTTACTTAGTTGTTTGCATATCATAGTGTGTTTTCAAACATAGTGTAAATCTTAGTTTTGCATTCATTTTCATTCATATAGATCATTCAATTGCATTTAGTTAACTTCATTTAGGTTATAAAAAATCACACATAACATTAAATTGAATGAACCATTAGCATTTTTGGCCTACTTGTCTCCTTTTAGGTGAAAAACCCTAGAAGAGTTAGAGAAGCCCTAGGAACCAAAAATCAACAGTTCACTACTGTATTGTTGATTGTTAGAGCTATTGCTCTACTGAATTCGAGAGCTACTAGACTACTGTCTCTGTTTAGAGCTGCTATTCTGCTGAACACCTGCAGAGTTACTATTCTGTTGCACATGACCAAAGCTGTTGTTTTCCAATGCTCTATGGTAGTTTCTCCCTGATTTGTTGCTCTCTTGAGCTCCCCCTAAGTTGTCATTCAGAGCTTCTTCATCATCAAGGGGTATTGTGACTGAAATACCCATGGTGTCATCCACTGTTCCATCCCATGCTTCATTTTCAATGAACAAAACGTCTCTACTGATCACAACATTCTTGGTGATGGGATTGCATAATTTATATGCTTTTGACTCCTCACTATAGCCTATGAAGATACATTTTTTTCCTCTTCTCTTTTGGCACGAGTGCATATGCCACACACCCAAATATCCTTAAGTGCTCAACACTCCATTTGTTGTTTGTCCATGCCTCTTGTGGAATCCTATCATGGAAAACCTTTGTGGGGCACCTATTCAGTATATAGATTGCTATTGCAACAAATTCTCCCCAAAAAATGTGTGACAACCCTTTTGCTTTCAACATACTTGCTGCCATATCTTGAATGGTCCTATTCTCCCTCTTTGCCACTCCATTTTTCTGTGGAGTATACCTTGTTGTAAATTGTTTGTGAATGCTCTCATTCCTACAAAAATTTAGGAATTCTTTGGAGATGTACTCCCCCCCTCTATTTGTTGTAAGGGATTTGATATAGTGACCACTCTCCTTTTCAACTATTGCCTTAAACCATTTGAATTTCTCAAAGGATTCTAATTTTTTTTTCAAGAAATAGACCCATATTTTTCTGCTATAGTCATCTATGAAAGTCATGAAATATGTATTTCCAACTAAGGTGGGAATTTTCATGGGTCCACACAAATCTAAGTGCACTAACTCAAGAGGCGCTCTTGCTCTCCTAGAATACCCAGATTGAAAATTCTACCTATGTTGTTTTCCTAAAATGCAAGCCTCACACTTGCCATCGGGTTCTACAATGGATGGTAAACCCCTAACCATTCCTTTCCTACATAATAAAATTAAACTAGAAAAGCTTAAGTGCCCATACCTTAAATTCCAAAGTTTGGATGGATCTTTGATGACTTTCTTGAATGCAAACTATTGTTCCACTACCGACTATTGTGCGACTGCTGTGAGTGCCAACGAATAATGCTGTTGATGTGCGTCTGTTGTGTCTGTCGTAGATACTATGTGCATCCTAAGAGGAAACATTTTGTTTCTAGTCATTTTCACTGATACCATCACTCTTTTTCCACTTCCTTTGTCAAATATCTTGCATTCTCCATTCTCCATCAGGATTTTGTAACCGTTTTCAACCATTTTTCCAATGCTCAATAGATTATGCTTTATGTTGGGGGCATAATAGACATCTTGGATTTGCTACCTCTCACCATTCTTGGTTTGGATGCTGACTACACCTTTTCCAATGACAGGGACTTTCTCATAATTTCCCATTTTGATCTCAGTTTTTATACTGCTTTCTATGGAGGCAAAGAAATTTTTGTTACCACTCATGTGGTTGTTGCATTCACTGTCAAAGTACCATACTTCATCATTGTTGTGTTCAGCAAGGTTGCAAATAATGAAAACATTGAATTGTTTGTCATTATCGACCCTTTTCTCATTTGATACATTAGCATTTTGGCCTCCATGGTCACGTTGCTTCTTTCTACACTCACTAGCATAATGACCATACATGTGACAGTAATAACATTGCACATTTCTTTTTCAGACCTCTGATTCGAATTGTTGTTCTTCTTCTGGTTTTGGTTTGTTGACTGTGAGTTGCTTGGCTCCTTTGTGCTGTCAAAACCTCTTCCAAAATTACTTCTACCTTTGCCTCTTTGACCTCTACCTCTGTTATTTCTTCCTCTTCCCCGACCTCTTACATTGGTCTGAGCCTTGAAGGATTTCTCTAGGGAAGGAGCAGATTTGTTCAACCGCTACTCATGGGTTTGTAGTGAACCCATCAATTCATCTATAGTCATCTTGGACAAATATTTTGCCTCTTCAATGGAAATGACTATAGGATCAAATCTAGTAGGAAAACTTCTTAGGATTTTCTCAATAATCCTTTGCTCTTCTATTGTTTCTCCATTGATTCTTAGTTGATTTATAAGGGTAGACACTTTGGTGTGAAATTCTGAAATGGACTCACTATCTTTCATTAGTAGAGTCTCAAAATCTCTTCTCAAGAGTTGCAACTTAACCAATCTCACTTTGCCAGTCCCTTTATAACTATTTTGCAATATTTCCCAAGATTTCTTTGAGTAATTTGTGGCTGCAATACGTGAGAAAATAGCCTCGCTCAAGGCTACCTCAATCAAACTAAGGGCTTTTGCATCCTTCATATCGATCTCCTTCAACTGATTTTTCTATGCATTTGAAAGGGCTACAAATGCATTTGGGTCTGTGATATCATTGAACCCATTTGTGACCAACTCTTGTAGGTCATTAACAACCAAAATGGTTCTCATTTTCTTAGCCCATATATCATAATTTTTTCCATCAAAATTTGGTGGTTGCTGCCAACCTTTTCTCTCACCTCATGTCATTTTTCTCCTCTCAAATATGAGAAAATTGATTAATTCCTAGATAACCTAGGACTTTACCCAAACACACCCACAATAAAATAATTGAATGCCCAGAAAAATAGGGCTCTAATACCACTTGTTGGTAGGAAGGGGTGCAACCACACAACTTCACTCCTGTTACTAGACTGAAAAAACAAAAAACAATACACAGAAAATGCACAGAGTATGCACATTGACAACAAATCTAAACAGACTAAAATTAACTTTTCATATATATTCCATATTTGCTTCAAAATACAAAAAACACAGAGTATATTATTTTTTTTACTAAAAAAAATAAAGCTTAAACAATTTAGACAAATGTCCAATACAAATGGTGCTACACTCACACTGAAAACTAAAACTGGCTACAATCCTATAGCTGTAGCTGTCAATGTGCTACGTTTGATAACATTCCTTTTGTGCTGCTGCTGTTGCCTTAATTTCTGCTGAACATTCCTCTTTTTCATTTGCTACTACAGGGTCACCTTCCAATACAAAAAATTCTACTACAAACTAACATTTGCAAAGACGTTACTTTTGTCTTATTTTCAACTCATAAGAATGAGCCCTACTTTCAAATTTGAAATTCACCTAACCTCATTAATGCTGGTAGGCTACAACAACTATTTCAAACTCAAACATGAGTGCTAGATTTCAAAATTTAATTTAACCTACCATATTAATTTCTCTAGGTATACGTTGGAGGAAAGTTGAAAAGTTACGTGGGGGATGAGTTGAAAGGTTTGCTGACTGCAAAATATTAAATATTCCAACAACCTGATGGTAGCAGAGGCCTGTGATTTGACATCTTCCTCCTGAAAGTCTTTAATGGTTCCCACACAATGATCTGAATGAGTGCGCTGAGTGATATTTTCCTTGCCCCGTCACCTTCTCCAGTAGTTGGTCTCAATCTGGTCAATGGGAGATGAAATAGAAAACAATAGATGTGGAGTCTGTAGGAAAGGAATCATGATTTACATGGAAGGGGCTACGTCCTACCATGTCAAGACTCATAGAGGTTTTCATCTTCAATGAAGTCAAAAGACTAATAGTCCAAACCGTGATTGATTCCTTCTCAACTAAAACATGCCGATATAAATATGAAGCAATAATGACTTCCCAAATGCGTCGGCCAGGGGTCTCGAATATTATTTATTCAATAATTTAAATTTAAATTTAATATTATTATTATTTGTTATTATTTAATTTTGAAATAGTGTTGAAGAACACTCTTTGCTATCCATGTTTGAAAATAGGACCCCATCTTGAAATGGGGACATGAAAATAACCCTAATCCTGACACAAGTTCCAACTATCCTCATTCTATCTCTAACCCAATCCAAATTCTAATTTTATCACTAACCCTAACCCTAACCCTAACCATAATCCTAATAGTTATGCTAAACCCAAACCTAATACTAAACCTAACCCTAAGCGTAACCCTATTTCCAATACTTAAATTAACCCCAACCCGAATCCTAATTTTATCTCTAACCCTAACCCTAACAATAATATTAACATTACTCCTAACCATAATGCTAATTGTATGTGTAACCCTAATCGTAACCTTAATCTTAATCGTATTCCTAATTCTAATCCTAATCCTAACCTTGATTCTCTCTATCTCTAACCCTAACCCTAACCCTACCCTTCATCCTAATAATAACTCTAATCCTAATCTTGACCCTAACCATACCTTCATCCTAATTCTATTTGTAATCCTAACCCTAACCCTAATCGTAATACTAACACTAACCTCAACCCTAACTCTTAATCTATCTCTAACCCTAACCCCAACTTGAATCCTAATTTTGTCTCTAATCCTAACCCTAACCATATTCCTAATCTCTAACCCTATCCCTAATATTAACCCTAATACTAATAGTAACACTAACCCCAACCCTAATGCTAATAAATTTTGTATCCCTAACCATAACTCTAATCCTAATCCTAATCCTAATCATAACACAAACCCTAATTATATCTCTAATTGTAACCCCAGCCCTACCCTTGATCTTAATTCTATCTATAATTATAGCCCTATTCTAATTGTAACCCTAACCCTATTCTCAATGCTAACCCCAACCCTAACCCTAACCCTAATACTAATACTAATACTAACCTCAACACTAATGCTAATTGTATGTCTAACCCTAACCATAACTCTAATTCTGATCGTAATTGTAATCATAACCTTAACCCTAACCCTAATACTAATTTTGATGCTAACCCCAACCCTAATTCTAATTGTATTTTTAATCATAACCATAATACAAATACTAACATTTACCCCAACCCTAATCCTACTTTTATCTCTAAGCTTAATCATATCCATAATCTTAACCCTAACTGTATTTTCAAACCCTAACCCTTCCTATGAACCAAACTAATTGTAACCCTAACCCTATTCCTAATTCTAATCCCAACCCTTACCCTTACCCTAACCCTAACCCTAATAATTTTATCTTCCATGTTGCGTTGCTAATAGTACTAGCATATATATATATATATTAATAATAAAAACGTTGAGAGATATCCTTCTCGAGGTGTCTATTTTTTAGTCAATTTCTCAAATAAAAGTGCAATAGACGTCTTGATCTGTAAACTAGGATGTTAAAGTTATTTGAAAACTTAATCCAAATACAGATTTATTCCCTGATCGCAGCAGTAATGCGTGATTGTGTCTAAACCGTTGAAATTATTACAAATAGAGTTCACTTTAATACAGATTCGAGAAAACATAAGCAAAGAACTTTAAAGAAATCCAAGTGCTGAAAGAAATAACGAGGCAAAGATGAATAGAGAGAGATCACTTGATAACGGAGTTCGCTTAGGATGAGCTACGTCTCCGGGTCCGCTTCTCAATCGTAGGACCGCTTTATTGATATTGCCAAGCCAATAGCCTTCTTACAATATCGAGCCTCCAATCCAGCATAGACTCTTCACAATCTCATTCACAATTACAATTTTTGGTGTAGAAAACACCTTGCAAATCAAACTCCTGAAAGCCTCTCTATCTCTGAACTCTGACTTTGAAAAATTATCAATGTCCAACTTTCACCTCACACCCTCCTTTTATACAAAATAATAAGCCAAATAAGGCTTAACAAAAATATTAAATGCATAACCACCATAGTTCCCTCTTAACAATACACCCCTTTTACAATTCGGGCCTAACCCCCTTAGAGCTTAATTTGGCTCCAATACACCTAAAAAGGTTTAAAATTAACCATATAATGGTTCATTTGTTAAGAATTCCGGCTTATGAAATAACAAAACCAAACAAACTCCATTAATATATGAATATCTATCGGTGGTCTAACGGCGCATATATATATTTTGGATGCCACGTGGTCGGCGGTTCAAACCCCGCCGACCACGTTTTATATCGAACTCCCAAACTTTTAACAACAAACACAACCATTGCCATAAAGGTATTGAAGTCATGTTGCGGTCGCAACGATCGGCGGGCTGCGCGGAGTTTACAGGGTCGAACCCCATTAGACCTTTTTCGCTAAACAAACAAAACCTACTCGCCGACCGGAATGAAGGAAAATTAGGACAAGTGTCGTGCCGAGAGCCTACCACGTGGCAGTGTTTGATTCGCTGTCAAAGCCAAATCATCCGCCAACTACGTGCCACGTCGTCGCTGACTGTGCTGCCACATCATCGCTGACTGGGTGTACGATTGCTGACTGGACTGCCCACTGTACTGCCACGTCACTCTGTACGGAATGCCACGTCACTTGTACGGACGGGACATGTCAAATTGAGATTGGTCCACTTCAGACTTGTACGGATTGCTGACGTCATCTTGTACGAATATTGATGTCATCACTACACCCTTTGTCCACCAAGTCAACCTGAAACTTTGACCGCTTGTAACTCGAGCATACGATGTCAGATTTCGACGAAACAAACGCCGTCGGAATCGTCTTGACGAGCACTTCGATTTGATGCTGCTTTCGACAAATTCTGAGATGATCAATTTTTTCACTTCCTTTCATCCCTTATACCCTATTTGACCGGACCTTTGACCAAGCATAACTTCCACGTACAATCTCCTTTTGACACGATTCAAGTTGCGTCAGGATCGTGTCATCGTGCTCTTCGATCCGAGACTACTTTCGGCTAATTCTGAGACTATGAAATTTTTAGGTCTTCTGGATCCACCTGGATCACGTCTTGGGAAGGATATCTCTCAATGTTTTTATATATATTATTAATTAATATATATGCTAGTTATAAACCTTCAATCTGCAAGAAATTTTTAATGAATATAAGAAGTGTTTACAAAAGAACACCTCAAGCAAAAAGGGACTTACATAAGTCTAAATTTAATCATTGAATTAATTTTTTAAACATATTAAAGATGTAAATGAATTTGAATTGACATTTATGTCTTTATCTTTGTCTTTGTTGTTTGTTTCCTCTTTAATTCAAGATATATATATATAGTCAATTAAGAGTATAAGGAAATTTTAAAATGATTAAATATAATAAGACATAAAAAACTTGAATCAACCTGTATAGTTTCATCTTTCTTCTAACTTATTAATTCAAAAAATAATTTACATATAATCTAAAGATATATTAAAAGTGTTTGAACAATATAAATATAAATGACCCTCAATCAACATCTATACTCCCATATTTACCTTCTACTTCCACTTCAATTCAATTCAATTCTTTGTGTACTTATAAATTATAGAATAAAAAAATAGATATCTTGTCTTTCTTATTACATCACCTTAAACATCTTTAATACATAAATCAATTACATAATTTAATTTTTAAAATATATCCATTAACCTAAACTTGAACCAAGAACCATATACAAAATTATCTATTTTAGAACCCCTTTAACTCACAAATAAAGCTCATAATACTGAGGCAAGGAACATATTACATACATGTGATATCATATTTATGCAGCCTAAATGTGCGATAAGTAGATATTTTAAATAAAAGGAAAAAATAAAGATCGTGGAATAATTTTAGTAGCAATTACTGTGGCATAATTTCTATAAGATTTACCAGTTTCAAAAGAACAATAAATGACAAAAAAATAACACTAAATTGACATTTTATATATTTAGATAAATGATTAAAATAGAAAAATATTATGACATACGAAAAAATTATAAAGTAAAAGAATGAAATTTTGGTGTACAGAAAGATTTTAAACTTTTATCTATGTATATCTATTTTATTAGGAGATATAATGTAACCTAAATGAATTATTATATAAAATTAGGATTAACATTAAACTTAGATTAAGGGTTAGGGTTAGAATTAGGGTTAGAGTTAAGATTATGGTTATATTTCAGGTCATGATTAGGGTTAGAGTGATGGTTACAAGTAGGGTTAGATATAGAATTAATGTTATAATTAGGTTATGATTAGGGTTATTATTATAATTATGGTTAGAAACAGGGTTAGGGTAAGGGTTGGAATTAGGGTTAGAATTGGGGCTAGGGTTTGGGTTAAAATTAGGATTAAGGTTAGGGTTAGGTTATTTAATTAAATTTATAATTATGTTTAGAATTAGCATTAGAGTTAGGCTTAATGTTAAAATTAGGGTTATGATGAGGGTTAAGGTTAGGATTAGGGTTAGAGTTGGAGTCAGGTTAGAATTACAATTAGGGTCAAGTAGGGTTAGGCTTAGAATTACCTAGGGCTCAAATTATGACTACAACCAAGGTTACAATTAGAATTACAATTAATCTTATGTTAATGTTTAGGGTTATGCTTAGGGTAAGAGTTAGAGTTAGGGTTAGAGTTAAGGTTAGAGTGAGGGTTATAATTATGGTTAGAGTTAGGATTAGGGTTTAATTAGGGTTTAGAGTTAGGGTTCGAGATTAGTTAGAGTTAGTTAAGATTTAATTAGGGTTTAAACTCGGGGTTAGAGTCTAATTAGGGTTAGGATTCAACAAGGATTAGGGTTTAACTAAGATTAGGTTTAGGGTTAAATTAGGGTTAGGGTTAAATTAGGGTTAGGATTCAATTAGGGCCAGGGTTTAATTAGAGTTAGGATTAGAGTTCAATTAGGGTTAGGGTTGAATTAGGGTTAGAGTTCAATTAGATTTATTATTCAATTAGGGTTAGGGTTCAATTTGGGTTATGTTAGGGTTCTATGATAAATCTTGGGGTTACGGTTAGGTTGGGATTCAAATAGGGTTAGGATAAGAGTTATAGTTAGGGTTAGGATTCAATAAGGGCTCAATTAGGGTTAAGACTAATATTAGGGTTCAATTAGGGTTACAACTCAATTAGGGTTTAGGGTTAGGGTTATGGTTCAATTATTATTAGGTTTCTATTAGGGTTAGGGTTAACTTATGATTAGGTTTTAATTAGGTTTAGGATTATATTTTAATTAGGGCAAGTGTTTGCTTAGGGTTAGGGTTAGGGTTCTACAATAAATCTTAGGGTTAGGGTTGGAGTTAAAATAGGGTTAGGGTTGAGGTTCAAATAGGATTAGTATTCAATTAGGATTCATTAAGCCTTAAGGTTAGGGTTAGAGTTCAATAAGGGTAAGGGTTAGTGTCTGCGTTAGGGTTAGGGTTAGAATTGATGCAAGAACATCCAAGTAATAAGGGAAATTTTTCATCACTCAAAAAATATTTTATTTTAATTTCTATTTGGTTTTGTGAAAACCCATGAAGCTCATTTACTTTTAAAAGTCTCAAAGAGTGGTTTTAGAACTTTGAAATTCTAAAAAAGGGTTAATTTAGTAAAGTCTCTATTTTTAGTAAGTTTGTATATGAAAAAATAGGGACTTGAAATTTTCTCCAAATATTTGAAAATGAAATTTGTACATTGTGGGTGAGTTTCAACTCAAGATAAGGTTTGTGTGAAGAAACATTAAAGATTTTAGTTTTAAAATTTCTAGAAAAATTCCTTATAATTGGGTTTTGAGGCTTCAAGTGATGTTTTGGGGCCCCAAAAATTGGGGAAATTGGATAAATTGAATTTCAAGCACGTAGAGAACTTTGGGGACTACAATTTTAAAAAAAGGGGCTCAAACAAGTGCCCAGATCAAAAGTTCCGACTCTCGAAAGTTGGGCTATTTTTGGACAGGAATTACAAATTTTATTTTATTTCTTGAAAGCATCGAAGGGCTAGTTATGATAATTTTTTTGAGCATTTTTAAGTAGTGCAATGATTATGGGAAGGTGGTAATTTTTGAGGAAGGTGGGAGAGTAGATTTGAAGGTGGATTTGAAGAGACATAAGATAAAAGGCTCCAAAATCTAAAGGAATGAAGCTGCAATATGTTGTAGCTTGTGAGGATTTCATCCTCTATTTTGTTTTCTCATTTTTGTAATGTATTTTGTGTTTAGTTAAAAAATAATATTCATATATTCTAATGAGAAATTTGTGTAATTTTGTGTTTTCTGATTTTCCCCTTCATCAAGTGCTCAATTAGGGTAAGTGTTAGTGTTATGATTAGGGTTCAATTATAGTTACTATACAATTATGGATAAGATTAGGGTTTAATTGCAAATACAATTAATTAGGGTTATGGTTATGGTTAGGCTCAGGTTTCAATTATGGATATGATTAAATTAGTGTTAAATAAGGGTCAAGGTTAGGGTTCAATTATGTTATTGTTCACTTAAGGCTATGTTTAGGGTTTAGTTAGGGTTAGGGTTAGGGTTCAATTAAGGTTAGGATTAGGGTTCAAATAGGATTAAATTAGGGTTAGGGTTAAGGTTTAATTGGGGCAAGGGTTAGGGTTAGGGTTCAATCAGGGTTAAGATTTAATTAGGATCAAAGTTAAATGATGATTAAGGTTAGGGTTAGCGTTCTACAATGAAGCTTGGGGTTACAATTAGGTTTGGGGTTTAAATAGGATTAGGGTTAGGGCTCAATTAATGTTAGGATTAGGGCTCAATTAGGAATAGGATTCAATTAAAATTTAATTAGGATAATGGTTAGGGTTAGAGTTCAATTAGGATAAGGGTTAGGTTTGGGGTTCAAATAGGGTTAAATTTAGGGTTACAATTATAATTCAATTAGGGCTAATATTCAATAAGGTTTCAATTAGGGTTAGGGTTAGGGTTTAATTAGGGGTAAGGTAATGGTTAGGGTTTAGTTAGGGTAAGGGTAAGGGTTAGGGTTTAATTGGGGTACTTTGGTTAGGGTTCAATTAGGGTAAGGGTTAGGGTTCAATTGGGGTAAGGGTTAGTGTTAGGATTAGGGTAAGGTTAAATTAGAGTTACAATTTAGTTAGGGTTATGGTTCAATTAGAGTTAGGGTTCAATTACAATTAGGTTGTAATTAGGGTTAGGGTTTAATCAAGGTTAGGATTAGAGTTCAATTAGGGTAAGTGTTCACTTAGGGTTAGGGTTATTGCTCAATTAAGGTTTAATTTGGTTTAAGGTTAAGTTATTGGTCCAATTAGGGTTAGGGTTAATTAATATTAGGTTGCTATTAGGGTTGATTAGGGTTAGGGTTCAATTATGAATAGGGTTAATTATTTTTAGGATTAGAGTTTAATTAAGGTAAGTATTCACTTAGGTTTAAATTTTGGTTAGGGTTCTACAATAAAGCTTGGGGTTAGGGTTAGGGTTGGTGTTCAAATAGGGTTACGAATAATGTTAAATTATGGTTAGATTTCAATTAGGATTATGATTCAATTAAGATTTCATTATGGTTAAGGTTAGGGTTAGAGTTTAATTATGGTAAGAGTTAGTGTTTGTGTTAGGATTAGGATTTAATAAGGGTTCAAATTTAGGGTTAGTATTGAACAATTAGGGTTATGTTCAATAAGGTTTCAATTAAGGTTAGGGTTAGGGTTAAGGTTAGTGTTTAATTAGGGTTAGGGTAATGGTTGGGGTTCAATTAGGGTAAGCATTAAAGTTAGAGTTCAATTAAGGTAAGGGTTAATGTTAGAGTTAGTGAGGTTCAATTAGAGTTACGATTCAATTAGGGTTCAAGATTAGGATTATGGTTCAATTAGGGCTAGGGTTCAATTACAATTAAGTTATAATTAGGGTTAGGGTTAGGGTTCAATTAGGGTTTAATTTGGGTCAGGGTTAGGGTTTAAATAAGGTTTGGGTTAGGTTTAAATTAGGGTTTATATTTAGGGTTAATGTTCAATTAGAGTTAGGGATCAATTAATATTATGATTAGGTTAGGGTTAGAGTTTGTAAATTTAAATTTATTTGTCAGTTTTTTAATTTAATTATTATGGGAAAAGAAGAAATGCATATAAATATAAGTCTTTTTCACGATTTGAAAATTTGATAAATTAATAAGGAAATCTATGTAATTTGAATTCCAATTGAGCATCCTAAAAACCATCAATAATGGAATAAATATCATTTTTACAACATTTTCATTAGTCAAGATGCATAAGATTGTTCTTGTTTCTTGTTCATTATTTTGTGAGTACCAACACTTGCAATATTTTCTATCAATAATCAAATATTCCTTGCATGAGATATGCATCATGACTTCAATTCATCAAGGAGATCAGGTCTGAGTGGTAAGTTGCAAGACTTTTAATTTATCATTTGTTTTTGTCCATTTGTCTTTGCTTGACTGAGGGTAAACACTCTTTTCATCATTATCATTATGGAGCTGGAGACACCAAAATAGGGTTTGACTTAGGCAAGCCCCTATACAACACAACCCTTTCTCTCCTTTCTTCCTTGTAGGTGGAAAATTTGAAGTGGATTTGGAGAAAATTGAAGACCAAATAGCAAGATCAAGCATTGAAGCACTCTACTTTAACAAATTAGGGAAATAGTAATTATTCATCAACAAATGAAGTTTCGAAGATGAGTCTAACATGAAAGTACCTATAGATTGTAACATGCCTGTACATTCTAGAAAGCACCATTCTCGATCTAGGGAACCCATGCCCTTGACTAGATAGTTTGAGCTCAAATTTATATGCCAGGTTCCTTTATCTCTTCCTTTTGCTTTTCTATTATCAATTTCTTTGTATCGGTCATGTACTTTTTTGAATTTACATCATTTTTCTATAAACACATACTTAACCTAGTTCACATTCACAAGATCACACACATCACATCACATTCCAATCCAACCACAAAAAGGGGACCAAAAAACTTGATCAACCATTTTGGCTCTTCCTTGAGGATAATAGCTAGGTGGTCATTCATGATCATTTTTGTGTCCCCCAATGTGTGGTAGGTTAAAAGTGTGATTTATAAGATCCTAGATCCCCTTTTCCTACCAAACATTTTGGTGAACCTGATGCTTTTTATAATTGCAAATCTTCTGAGTTACAAATAATTCATTTTGAAATTTGAGTGAAATCATGTTATTTTCATTAGTTAAAGGGTATTCATGTTTTAGTAAAAATATTTAAAAGGTAAATATTTTCATGTTATTCCTCATTTCAAAAGTTCAAAAGTGTCATCTTTCAAAATTTTAGAGATAAATTGAGTTACCTATAACATTTTGCATTATGAAAATTGTCATTGGAACTTATTACATTCATTTTATTGCTTTAAAAACATAAAATCTCATGCATGTGTGTGCCTTATATAAAAAAATTAGGTTTTCTTGCATGTCTATAAATGTGTTTTCTTTAAGACCTAAACCTATACAAACTAAAATCCTTAAACACTGTAGTTGATTTCCACATCTTTAGACTATTAAAAATTTACATCCTTGGTCTAGGAAACTCATCCTTTTCTAGCTAATTTTTCTCCAAATTTCAATTACAATTCTATCTTTGTAACCTCTGTATAGACCTATTTTGTAGTTTTGAGAATTATTTTTATTTATGTCATCATCACCTTCTTTTCTCTTCTTTGTATGAGCACTTATGCATCCTAAATCTTGTAAATTATTTATGAGCTTCATGACCTCGTGATGCATATCAAATACTCCTGTAAGACATAGTTATATAATCATGGATTCTTGTGTTGAATTTACATTTAATTTTGAGCCCAAGTTTCATAAATATTTCACTCAAGGAATCACATCTACACTTGATCTATCTTTTATTTTCTTCCTACTCCTACCTTGCCTATGTTTTCTCTATTACCAACCATTCATGTAGATTTGGAAGCTATTGTTACACATATACCTAATGATAAAATTAAACAATTAGATAAAGACATAGAAAGAATTCAACTATTTTTAAGCACCGAATCCTTGGCTGGAGAAAGAGTTCCCCTAGTGGGTAACCTTAGAAATCTAATCAAAGATTCACATGGGATAGAAGTGTTGTGTATCCTAGCTCATATAATAGATGCAAACATCCCTAAAATAAACATTTTCACTCAAAATATTACTAAAACTCAAAATAAAAAGAGAAAACAAGTCTCCTCTCCTACGATCATACCTTATATTCCTACTTTCACTCCTCCAGGGGTAACATCCACCAAACAATATAGTAATGGTCTTAACTCTAATTTAGGGTTTTCCTATGGAAATACTTATAGCTTTGTCCCTTCATTTTTAACACCTCCATTTACTTCACCTCTCATTAACTTTCAAAATAATAACCCTCCAACCATCAATTGTAGCCATACACATTCCACACTTTCTCAAAAAAATGTCATCGAATGATCCTATAATAAATTAAATTTTATAAAACATGTCATCCTTACAATAGAAAATTTCAAACATGAACCAAAATAAATCCAATGCTAACCCACCAACATATCTCACACATAGTTTGTTATCATTTTCTATCTTAAAAATTCCCATTCCATAAAACATTGAGATACATCGCTTTGAGAAGTATGTTGATAAAGGAGATCTCAATAATCACGTATCGAATTTTACCACTCTATGTAGTGTTTTCCTTTTTGAATATTCTCTCCTATCTAAAATATTTCCTAGATCATTGAAAGACATGGCCTTGGAATAGTTTTTTTTGTTGCCAAATAATTCAATTAATTCTTTTACACAACTCATTAATGAATTCCTTCAAAATTTTCAAGCAAAAATTAGACACCAAGTTACATTAAACTATCTAGTCCATTGCAAAAAAAGACCTAAGAAAAAAGTGTTTGACTTTATAGGATGATATCAAGCTCTTTATTCAAAAATTTCCTATACTCTCCTAGATGTTGATATACAAAGAGTCTTCATTGAAACTTGCAAACTAACATTTAGGATAAGATCTTGTTGATGAAATATCCCATTCACATATTTATGTATGGATCTTTACGATTACTAAATTTCAGTTATCTAATATGAAAGTTCACCTTCATCGACTTCTAATAGTCAATCCAAAGTTGTTCCTCAATATAGCTACCAATAATTTAAAAATCAAAGCAAAAAAATTATTAAAATAATCACTCCTCAATCTTCTAATAAAATTCAAAAATAATTTGCTGCTACATCGACAACACCATATCAATTTTGCCCAAGAGGTAGATAATTTTCACAATTACTAGATTCTCTTTATGCTACTATGTTACAATTGCTTAATAAAAACATGATCCAACTTCCTCCCATTAGACCTATTGATACCACCAAACAATTACTTCCTAACTTTAATGCAAAGTCCTTTTGTCAATATCACCATACACTTAGACATGATATGAAAAGATGTATGCATCTTAAGCACCAAGTATAAGACCTCATTGATTCTAATGTCATCTAGTTGGCTAGTGTAAATGATAAATGGAATAAATTGATAGCACCACCTAATCAAAATTTACAAATTCTCACCAATCCATTATCAAGTCATTCAACTAATCTTCTCAAACAAAGTGAATGAAGAAAATGATAATAACATATGTGATATGATAGACATGATTGATGCTCATCCTCATAAACTTAAAACCAATTCTTACTTGATATCACTTTTACACCTATTGATGCTTCTATATATGTTGTAGATGGTCCTCTTTACATCACACAAAAAATTAATGATAAACCCACAAGGGGAATACTTATTGATTTAATATGTTAAGTAAACATGATCGCTAAAGAATTTTTGTATATACATGAACTATATAAAGATAATTATGAACAATCAGAAGTGTCATTAAAGGCTCATGTGTTGGAAATTGTTGTCATTGATGTCAACATTGATGGTTGTCATTGATGTCAACACTAAGGAGATGGTTGGAAATTGTTGTTATTTATGTCAACACTAATTGTTAGTTGTCATTGATGTCAGCACTTGAGTAGTAAGTTGTTAGTCCTTGGCATTTGTTGTCATTGTTATATTCAGTTTGGGATAACATTGGTGTTGAAGTTCATGGTTGGATTTCATGCCTTATCAAATAATAATTGGTGAAGCTCATGGAGAGTTGATGAAGTCCATGGTTGGATGTCATTCCTTATCAAAGAAGAATTGCTGATGTTCATATAATGCATTATTACTGTCATCAATGTTGATTTCATAATGATATATTAAGATGAGGATTAGAAGCATGACTAATTATGGAGAGATGTTGCTGAAGATCTACAATATCTCATATGATATCTCCTAATGTTCATGATAATGTATGTATTGTTGAAAGGAAGTTTTGGTCTCTGCAAGTTGCTTAAATTTTTATGGTTTAGGAAGTTGCATTGAAGTTTGTCCAGGAGAATGTTTCACATTAATCCACTGTTGTAGTTCTAGTATTGCAGTTTGGTATTCAATGTTAGTGCTCTGTGGATGTTGCAGTCTTATCTTTTCAAGTCACCTGTGCTTTTGGGGAGAGTTCTATGAATTGTGGAAGGTTACTAGTGTTGTTGGTTGTTTGAATAGTTTGAGAAATTCTCCGCATTTCTTCACATTGATGTCTCTGCTCTCGAGAATTGGTGAATGTTCTCTTAATGTATGTTTAGTGTCTCAGTTCCAATATCACATGTTGAAGTGGTCCACAAGCTGATATGTTAATGTTATATCTCATGATTAAGCATTTTGTGCTTCCTAGGTAAAGTATTCTATATTTGGTTGATTTGCGGTGGCTGTTAATGGAATGAAAGTATGAAAGAAGTGCATGGAAGTGATGTTGGATGTTCAAGGAATATCCCCATGTTGCTAATTGGTTACTTTGGTCACTTTTTGTGTCTTGAGTTGGATTTTTGGGTTATTCATGGATGTCTGGCCGACATGGCTTGTTCCTTTGCTTGCGCTATATGCTTGGGGTTTTGTGCTAGCAATGGAAGATGTGTCATGATATATTTGGGTCCTGACCTATCTTGTTTAGGATCGCATCAAGTAAATTCAATTGGAAGTATGTTTTTGGGAAAATTGGCTATGCACCTCAATTTTTCATCCACACGTTTCCTTGATGTCGACTTAGGTTGATGTGTGCCTGTGTGTAATTTTTTTGGATCACATTGAAAGAAGTGCTAAGATCATTTTTGGTCCTCTCTATTTTTTGGATAGGACCACATTTTTCTTTGGTGTTCGAACAATTGAATTCATTGTTTATCCTCTTCTTGATCAACCTATATGAAGTTTTGAAGTGTTGCAATGGATATAAATGCATGATCATTTTAGATGCATCAAAATGGAGACATGTACAAGTGCAAAGTAGAGTGTGTGCGAATTATATTGAATATCCAGTAGAGATAGTGCTAAATATTGTGAAAGGAAAGATCAATTGTACTGTAATGCCTTAGTCAACAGAGTGTTGTGTTGGCAATCATTGTAATTCTCTTATAAATATTTTGTATCTTGCTTTGAGATAGTGAATCTCACTAGGTCCTCTGTACTTGCTCTTGGAGTTGGTACTTTAGTGTTGCAAGTCCTTTGTATCTTGCTCTAAGGAAGTGAGCTTTATATTGTGAGTTAATTCTCATCGTGGTTTTTCCCTCATTGGGCTTTTCATATCAATATGGTGTCTCCTTGTGCATGTGTGTGTTTTTCGTTTCCTTCTCTTTGCTACTGATCTAATTATTGCTATATATTTCATTGGTAAAGTTTGTTGAAGTTGATAAAGATTCAAATTGCTAGATTCTTCTCTATTACTAATCTGCTTGAAGTTCTATCTTTGTTTTCTAAAGAAGTTTGTGTTGTGTTGAAATTTTCAAGTTCTAAAAGGGGTTAAAATTTTGTGTAGACTGATTCACCCCCCTCTCAATCTCTGAAAGTGTTCAACAATTGGTATTAGAGCCAAGTTCCTATGAAAAAGCCTAACAATTTTAGGCAAAGATCCAAGATGGCACATGATGGTTCATACAAGGGTCTTAGGTTTGATGACACTAATTACTCTTATTGGAAATTGAGAATGGAAGGACACCTAAAACCTCTATGGTTTGGTGTTTGAGAATCAATCAAAAGTGGTTATACTACTAGTACCACTCCTATTATAGATCCAACTGAAATCAAAGTATATGAATGTAATGCTAAAGCTAAGAATGCTATTCTATGTGGATTAACTGATTTAGAATTGTTGAAGGTGATGAATTACAATTCTACCAAAGATGCTTGGGAGAAACTTAGTAGCATATATGAAGGATATTCTAAAGTGAAGCAAGCCAAGATGTAGATCTTCAAAAGTAGATTTGAGACTCTTTGGATTACAAATATGAAGAAATTGTAGGTTATATGCTTTGTGTTCAAGAAGTTATCACTAACATTTTTGGTCTTGGTGGAGAAGTGAAGGAAAGTGAAATTGTGAAGGTTTTGAACTCTCTTCCAAAATATTTCAGTCATAAAGTATCTAACATTGAAGAATCCAAAGAATTGGATCAATATTTAGTTGAGGAAATGTTTGGTACTCTTACTACCTTTGAGATGAGAGTTAATTTGATAAAGATGTTCCAAAAAGAGAAGTTGCTTTCAAAGCTAATAAAAATATTGAAGATGAGGCTTGTGAATAGAATGAAGATTTTGATGAAGTTGAAGAAAACTTTGTGAGAAGATTGAAGAAGGGAACTGGAAAATACAAAGGTAAGTTACCATTCAAATATTTCAATTGTGGAAGAGTAGGTCATTTTGCATCTAAATGTCCATATAACAAATTAATTGATGATAACAAAAGAGAGAAGATCATTTGAAAGAAGTTTCTATTCTAAGGAAGGAAACTTCTCCTTTGAAGATGAATATATTGATTAAAATGATGAATCCCTATTCATGGATTTGAATGGAAAAAGTAATAATATGGATGAATGCAAGATATTCAGTACTTTGCAGAACAAAAAGACTAGTGAAAGATCAATGATAGTATGGATTGATTTTCATAAAGGAAGAACCAAATGCCTGGGTAATTGAAAGTAGTTGTTCTCACCACATGAATAGTGATAGGAGTAAATTCATCAGTCTCAAGAAGGTCAATGGTGGAGCTGTTAAGTTTGGTGATCACAAGTCAACACAAATCTATGGAAAAGGTGACATAAAAATCAATGGAAAGAATAAAACTGAAGATGTAATTTATACCAAAGGTCCAAAACATAATCTCCTGATTGTCATTCAAATGTGCAGCAAAGGTTACAATCTTACCTTTCATGCTAATGGATGTGAAATAAAAAAAGGAATGGTCTGCAAGACTAGTTGCTACAGAAATAAGGACCAATGGTAATATCTATCATCTAAAGGAGGCTAATGGAAGAATATGCTTATTAGCTCAAACTAGAGAGAGTTGGTTATGACACAAAATAATGAGACATATAAATTTTAACAATTTGGTAAAGATCAGTTCCTCTCATGCTGTAAGGGATATGCCTAAGATTAGCAAGCCTACAAACACCTTGTGTAAAGAATGTTAGATGGGAAAGCAAACAAAGAACAATTTTAAGAGCAAGGAGTGCTCTATATCAATGCCATTGGAGTTGATCCACACTGATGTATGAGGACCTACAAGGATAAGGGGTCAATAAGGTGAAAGGTACTTTATGTTGATTATAGATGAGTACACTAGAATGAATTGGGTTACATTATTAAAAGAGAAATTAGAAGCCTTTGATAAGTTTAAGATATTTAAAGAAAAAATTGAGAATGAAATGGATGCTAGGATCAAATTTTTAAGGTCAAATAGAGGAGGTGAATTTACATCATATGAATTTGAATTTTTTTGTGAAGATCATGGCATTAGGAGAAATTTGTCTACTCCTAGAACCCCTCAGTAGAATGGGGTAGTTGAAAGAAAAAATAGAATAGTGCAAGAAATGGCTAGAACAATGATGAAAGATGTTGAATTTCTAGACATGTATTGAAAGGAAGTAGTTCATACTGTTGTTTATTTGCTTAACAAAGTGCAATTGAGGGTCAACAACAATAAGACCCCCTATGAGCTATGGTATGGAAGGCCTCCTACAGTTAGATATTTCAGAATCTTTGGAAGTAGATTCTACACCAGAAGAGATGAAGGTGATCTTGGAAAGCTTGATTCCAAGTGTGATGAAGGGATCTTTCTTGGTTACTCTACCAAAATCAAGGCATACAAATGCTATAAAAACAGGTTAGGGAAGATGATTGAAAGTAAAAATGTCAAAGTAGATGAATACTAATATCAAAGTAGATGAATATTTATGTCAGATCTTATATGAATTTGAAGTTTTTGGATTTGATATGCTTCCCTAGATTGAAGAAGAAGAAGAAGAATAGAAGAGAAAGAAGAGAAGGAACTAGAACTAGTGAAGACTTTGAAGACTCCTGCATAATATGTGCAAAAGAATCACTATGCAGATCAAATCATTGGAGATAAGGGTGAAGGTGTTCTAACCAAGAGAAATTTTGTAAGAGCTATTGAGCAAGTGAATATGTGTTTTTTTGTCAAAAGCTGATTTGAAGAACTTTGTGGATGACAATTGGATAAAATCAATGGAGGAAGAACTAGACTAGATAGAGAATAATCACACTTGGGAAATGGTTCCCAGACTTGTTGATAAAAATGTCATAGGCACAAAATGGTTGTTTTGGAATAAGCTGAATGAGGATGGTGAAGTTGTAAGAAACAAGGCTAGATTGGTTTGCAAAGGCTATTCACAAGTTGAAGGTATTGAATTTGAGGAGAATTTTGCTTCAGTAGCCAGAATAGAGGCTATAAGAATGTTTCTTTCCCTTGCTTCTCATAAGGACTTCAAAGTATATCAGATGGATGCCAAGTCAACTTTTCTAAATGGTGATCTAGAGGAAGAAGTATATATTGAGAAATCAAATGGATTCCAATTATCAGAAGATCCAAAAATGGTTTGAAAAATAAAAAAAGGCTCTATATGGTCTCATGAAAGCTCCCAAAGCTTGGTATGCTCGGCGAGATAAGTATTTACTTCGAAAAGGATGCAAGAAATGTAATATAAATAATAATCTATATATTAAGGTTCAAGAAGACATGCTGATAATTGTGGTAGCTTATGTTGATGACATCATTTTTGATAGAGATGATGATATGTGCAAAACATTTGTAGAGGAGATGCAAAAATAATTTGAAATGTCAATGATTGGTGAGTTATCTTTCTATCTTGGTCTTCAGATTATTCAACAAGATGGTGGCATTTTTGTTTCTCTAGTCAAATATTTAAAGGAAATGCTGAAGAAGTTTGGAATGGACGATTCCAAACAAGTGGGTACTCCTATGGTGATTGGCTATCACCTAAGTAAATCAGACGAGTCTCCGAAGGTTGATCAAACTCTATATAGGTCTATGATTGGAGGGTTACTATATTTAACTGCTTCTAGACTTGATATCATGCATGTTGTATGTTTGGTTTCCAGATTTCAAGCCAATCCTAAGCAATCTCATGAAAAAGTAGTGAAAAGGATTTTCAAATACTTGAAGGGTACTCCAAATTATGGGCTATGGTACAAAAATGATCAAAATTTCTCTTTAAGTTCCTATACTGATGTTGATTGGGTAGGTTGTGTTGATGACCAAAGAAGTACAAGTGGAAGTAGTTTCTTCTTGGGAGACAATTGGTCTCATGGTTTAGCCAAAAGTAGGATTCAATGTCCTTGTCCACAATATAATCATAATATATTGCTGTAACATCTTGCTACACTCAGGTGCTTTGGATGAAGCAGAATTTGAAGTATGCGAAGGTGGTTTATGATGAAACTATTTCTATACTATGTGACAATACAAGTGCTATTAACATTTCCAAGAATCTGGTAATGCATTCAAGAACAAAACACATTTCAATCTGGTACGATTTTTTGAGAGATAAGGTTGTAGAACATGAAGTCAAAATGGAGTATGTGCCTACCAAAGATCAGATTTTAGACATATTGACAAAGGCACTTTTAAAGGATACTTTTGAGTATCTGCGACAAAAGCTAGGGGTTATTGTCCCCTCATTCTCACTAGATGCATAAATGGTGCATCTTTCCAAGGGGAGCAATTCATGTCATATCTTTTTCTCTTGGATTGATGGGTGCTACCCCTCAAGGGGAGTTGGTAGTAAGGGGGAGTTCTGAAATAGTTGTGTAGCTGTTGTACATAAATATGTGCTATTGGTCAAAGGGGGAGCATGTGCTGCTACTTCAATATAAGATATTTTTTCCATTTGTACCTAATGTCAGAGTGTGCTGTAGAAAAATGGTCCCTTGTCATTTTCATGGCCCTTTAGGTCTTGTTTCATGGTGTTGGAACTATGTTGCTTTGATTTTACGTTGCAACATTACTTGAACATGCTTATTTAGGTACTAAAACTCAAAGAATGACATCTTGTGAAGGTGTTGTGAAGTGTTGTAAGACATTTCTACATTCTTCTAGACTCTATTAATTATAATTAACCTAAAAATCACCTTTTTATTCATCAACAAGTCCTATTTTGAAGTGTTGTAAAGTCTTGTAACAAGCTTTCACACTTTTGTAGGCACATCTTCACTTATTATCCTTTTCTTATGCTCTATTTGACCCCTTTATGCTCTCATATGCTTAATTAAGTGTATTTTTGAGTATTATCCCAACAAACAACATTAAATACAACATATTTCCTGACACTTGTTTTTAGGTCCTAGGTGGGACCCATTCACCATGGGTGGTGAATGAGTCCCCCTTGGCCCCAAATTCAAAATATTTTAAAATTCCTTTCGAGATTTTATTCAAAAACACTTGATGTCAGCCTGTGATGAGGTATGAATGGGTAACTAAGGCACAAGTGTGTATAAATATGTGATTTTCACCTCATTTTACATCTCCCACAATCTTCTCACCCATTCAAGAATTTTACAACATCTTTTCAAGCACTATTCAAGCACTTTGAAGTAGCCATTGGCATTACTTTAGACTTGCATCATCAAGGGTTTGGTAAGTTAATAGCAATTTCATGTTGTTAGTTTATCATTCCTTTTCATTCCATTATTTTATTAAAGGTTTGATTACCAAAAGCAGGGTTTGACCAAGGAAAACCCCTATTCACTAACCTTAAACCATTTCCCCCTTATTGCATGTTTGTTTGCAGACCTAGGTATGCAGATTTGACAAGCTTTTTTGGTGTTGAAGATTGGTTTACAAGTCAACTAGGTGCTTCAAGTCAACTTAAGTCTATTTCAAGCTTGGAGAAGGTTTTCTGTCCGTTTCCCACAGAATTGACTTCAGAAACCTGACAAGTAGTGATTTCCAGATCTAGTGTTGCAGAGTTGTCTCCTGATTTTTCAAAAATTTGGGAGAGGACTAATTTGCCACCTGTGGAAAATGAGTCCCACCTTAGGATTGAAAATCCAAATTTTGTTAGATTCTGGATCTTGACAGACAGAAACTTGCTTCCGATAGTTTTTCACCAAGAGGACTAATTTTCCACCCTAGGCGAACGAGTCCCATTGTGAAAAATTAGTGATTTCAACCAGCTTCCACAACATTCTAGATTCTTCATCAAGTCTCCAAGTGCACTTAGATTCATCCTGTTCCTTTCTGTTTTGCATAATTTCTTCATTTACTTCATTGTTTGCATATCACAATGTGTTTCCAAACAATGTAAATCTTAGTTTTGGATTCATTTTCATTCATTTAAATTAGTCAATTGCATTTAGTTAAAGTTAGGTTCACCAAAATGAACCGTTGATTTTTGGCTCCTATAGGCAACTCTTGCAAGTGCTTCCCATAGGAGTAAAAAATCAAGGGGAATTGGCAGTAAGGGGGAGTTCTAAAATAGTGGTGTAGTTGTACATAAATATGTGCTATTGGTCAAAGAGGGAGCATGTGCTGCTGCTTCAATAGAAGATATTTTTTTCCATTTGTACCTAATGTCAGAGAAAGTCCTACTGCTTTGTGAAAGAGTGTATGGCCCTTTGTCCTTGATGTCAAAGGGGGAGATTGAGCAGTGTGTGTTGCCATCAATGCCAAATGGGGAGATTGTTGGCAGTTGTTGTCATTGATGTCAAAACTAATGGTTGTCATTGATGTCAACACTAAGGAGATGGTTGGAAGTTGTTGTCATTAATTGTTGGTTGTCATTGATGTTAGCACTTGAGTAGTAAGTTGTTAGTCCTTGGCATTGGTTGCCATTGTTATATTCAATTTGGGCTAACATTAGTGATGAAGTTCATGGTTGGATTTCATGCCTTATCAAAGAAGAATTGCTAAAGCTCATGGAGAGTTGATGAAGTCCATGGTTGGATGTCATGCCTTATCAAAGAAGAATTGTTGATGTTCATATAGTGCATTATTATTGTCGACAAAGTTGATTTCATAATGATATATTTAGACGAGGATTAGAAGCATGACTAATTTTAGAGAGATGTTGTTGAAGGTCTACAATATTTATTATGATCTCTCCTGATGTTCCTGATAATGTATGTATCACTTAAAGGAATTTTTGGTCTCCATAAGTTGCTTAAATGTTTCTGGTTCAGGAAGTTGCATTGAAGTTTGTTCAGGAGAATGCATCACATTCCTCCGCTATTGCAGTTCTAGTCTTGTGGTTTAGTATTCAATGTTAGTTCTATGTGGATATTGCATTCCTATATTTTCAAGTTACCTATGTTTCCAAGGAGAGTTATGTGAATTGTAGAAGGTTGGCAGTGTTGTTGGTTGTTTGACTAGTCTGGGAAATGCTCCTCTTTTTTCTACATTGATGTCTCTGCTCTCACAACTTGGTGTAGTTTTTCGGATACCAAAAAATGTGACACAATGTTTAGGGGATTCTTTAAAATACTCCAAAATGAAATGAAAAAGAGGGATATGATACCCTCACAAATTGTAGAGAGATGCAAGAATGATATCACCTTTATGGTGGATAAGGATAATTGTTATATGGAGGCAGTTGAAATAAGAAATTCATGGATAACAAAGTTTCCTTATGAAGTCTCTAAACCTGATTGGATTGCATATGTTCACATTTTTCTCAACAAACCTAGGGATCCGACAGTTGAGAGGTTTGGCATGTATGATGAGATAACCAACAAGATAATCAAGAAGAAGGTAGAAGAAAAGGTGGAGAAGATGATGAATGTGGGGAAGATGATGTCAAAGTTGGAAAAGGTTTTTGACACTCTTGAGGGCCTTGCAGATAAATCGCAAACCACTTCTGCCATAACCCATGCTCCTAGAAGGTCAAGTAGGTATATCTTTTCTACTGCTACTTCTAAAACTTTTGAACTTTCTCAAACACCTCCTAGCAGAAGGAGGGCTGCTACTGAGGTACCACTACAAACATAGAGGAAGAAGCCAAGACCTAAGCAACAAAAAAAAATGGAAAAGGTTAATATTATGAATGTAGATGAAGAAGAAGAGAAATATTTCATATTGAAGAGAAGAGAGAAGAGAGAAAGACAAGGAGAAGAAGAAGAAATATCCTTGTAGAAATATATAGGAAAGGAGATAGCTGAGGAGAGGACTAAGAAGAATCCTCTTTTCATACATGACCCTCTAGATTTTAGTGCAATATTTAAAGGAATTATTAAATATGGTTTATTGACTAATACAATGAAGCTCCATTCAAATATTCCTCTAGAAGACAAGAAGACAATTGAATTTTTTTTCCTTGAATATATGCTGAAGTAGAACATTCCCTTCAATGACATTGTTGAAAAAGCTCTTGTAATACCCCTCGTGTTGTTGTTTGGACTTGATACTTTATGTGGATTTGTTTGACACTTTGAGACTTTGATAGTTACTGTTTGTTGGTTGGTTTGGTTGATTGGATAGTTTAGACTGCTTGATGACTATGCTATTTTATATGATGACATGGATATTATGATATGACATTATGGTTGCATTTTATTTGGTAATGTTTAATTTGATGCAGTAGTATATTATGATGCAGTAGTATATTGTGATGTAGTAGATTAGTAATTATTTTATGATGATATGATGTGATTAGTATAGTTTAACAATGCTATTTTATACTTGATTTTGTAGTTGTTATTATAGCTTTGGTGAGGGGATAGTGTAGCGCCACTCGTTTGTGAGTGCCCTGCTATGCTGCGATTCCTTCTCACGATGTGATGCATTTGATTATATATATATACATGTTGTACACAACCTTGTTTGTATGCAGGAATTGCAGGAACAAAGTCTCGATTCCACTTGCTTCGTTAGGATAGGGCAAGCATCAAATTAACCCAACGGGAATGAAGTTGAAACATAGATGACAAGGAAGTCACCCCGTCCCAAGTTTGTCAACCCATTATGTGTCTAGTGGTATTGTGCGTCTTTGACCTTAGTCATTTTTGCATTTTATGATAGTTGTTTTGTGTGAGTGTATTTATGTTATTTATTTTACGTTGGTGTTGTAGTATGATTTAATTTAAATAATTAAATGATTAAAATAAATGTTAATAATAGTTATTGGAATAGTCTTATTAAAATATAAAAGTATTAAATTAAAAGTTATGTGATTTATTAAAGATAAATAAATTGAAAAGTGTAATTAATATTATTTAAAGTTGTCATTTAGATAATTTAATGGAAATAGCAAGTTGAGGATAATTAATGGAATAAAATAATTAAATGAGTTAAAATGTGTGAACTGTAAGTGTAAATTAGCAAAAATTGAAATTAAAACTAAAGAGTTCAGTTCGAATAGAAAAATAAAGAAAATAATAAAAAGGACCAATGAATGTTGAGATTTTTGGCTGAAAAGCTGGTGAAGAAATAGAAAATTTCTATTCATCCTGATTTTTAAGTTTTCGAAAATAGAAGAGGTTATCTTTTTATTTAATAGCAAAAATTTTTCACGGGAAATTTAATAGAAGCTTCAAAAAATATTTAGTTCGGTAAAAAATTGCATCCTCTTTGGTTTTATCTATAAAAATTGTTTCCCTTTCATTGTTCTAGGAAAAAGGCTCTTTTGAATAAAAGATATAGATTAAAAATTCGATCAAAGAAACTAGTGGAGAAGTTCTGAAGAAGGAAAGGGGAGCTCTTCAAAAAGGCTGGTTGGAATAAAAGGAAAGTTTCATCAACTCCTTAGCCAGCACAGGACTCCAGGTTCCTTTATTAATCTTTCATTGCTTGTTAAATTTGAAATGGCAAATGTGTTGTTCTGTAAAAGAAAAATCTTTTGAGGTTTTGAAATTTGTTGGGTAACAGATAAATGAAAGAAATTTATTTATGGGAAAATTGTTCCCCTTTGAAATAATCGGATTTATATATATGTTTATATATATATAAATAGATACACACACACACACACATATATATATATACTTGTGAATATATATATATATATATATATATATATATATTTTTTATATAAATAATAATTTTTTTTTCAGCTTCTATTGAAAGTGCTTAATTGAATAAATATATAATTATATATATATACACTCCACATAGAGGTATATACATATACATATATATATACATATTTATAAATATAATATTAAAATAAAATAAAATTGAATGTCTATTCAAATGGCGGAACCTATGCGTCGGCAGGGTTTTATTTTTATAATAATAAGTTGAGGTTGAAGGGGGGGACGACTAGGCCGTACCCTCCCCCTCTACCCTTTATGGCATGTGGGGCTGCCCACAATAGTCCGTGGACTGTTGTGTGCAATCCACTGTGCTGGCAACGAAATAAAATTTCATTTAATTTATTTATTTTAAATATATATATATATATACATATATTTATGTATTGGCATATGTGTTTCTATGGGTACGGTTTAATTATCCAGAAATTAATCAAATCAGATTTATTTAATAAACTAAATAAAGCAATATATATATATATATATATATATATGAAATATAAATGAAAATATATATTGATTCTTTTTATGGTTGGGAAATTCTGAATTATGATTGTGAGGGTTAATGGAAAAAGGCAAATTGTATATATATGTCAGAATTATTATTGAACTTTTATTTCAAAATTATATTTAGGAAAATGGAGATTAGTAAATGGAATAACGAATTGTTTAACATTGTGTGAAAATTATTATGTTATTCTATTTTGTAAATAAGCTTTGACTTCTTTATTTCATTAGGTCATTGTTTCGGCTTTTTCGATGTGGGAACCTAGTTTGCTTTCGGAACCCTTGGGGATGTTGTGAACCTTAGGCTTCCAGAGGCATGAGATAATTGTTAGTCGATGTTCCTCTTCTTATGTGCTCTCAGTGTGGCAAGTTATATGATATCATTGTTTTGAAAGGGTTGTACGGGATTTTGTTGAGACTCTGGTTATGTGCTTTTAGCGAGATGGGTAATGCCTCACATGTTTTCTGTTGAGATTTAATGTTTGTTCTATGTTGGTACAACCCTTGTTTTTTGTTATGTTTTGGGTCTCTAGGGAGAGTGGCTATTTGCGGGGGCCGGCGCCTCAAATAGGAGGAAGGGCCAGGATAACCCATGTAAGAGTTAGGTTAAAAAGTGAAAACATAATAAAAGAATTTAGGGGGATGGGTAGTAATAACATTAATAAGATAATTTTGGGATACCTCGTCTATCCATTAGGGCTTTCAAAGACTAATGGTAGACTAAGAAGGCCGTGGTTGGCAAGGTTGTTACCTCATCTTCATGAGAGGTTAACGGCTCTGCATGAGTCACCCTATGGGGCCGACGCCTCAAATAGGAGGAAGGGCCAGGATAACCATAGATGGGGTCGACGCCTTAGGTAGCCTTGATCAACCGATGCTTGGAGGAAGGGCCAGGATAACCCATGTAGGACTATGCGATGACACTCTCCACTAGTTGCCCTTCTGCTTTTCTTTCTTACTTGCTTCTGGAAGTGGTTTATGGTTGTTTCCTTTGAAATATTAATGATGTGTTTAATGGTTTTGTGTTATTGTGATTGGTATCTTGGTTGCTCATCATTTATGATCTATGTACTCTCATGTTAGTGCTATTGGAGTTACTCTTACTTGTTATTGTTATTGGAGTTTAGTCTTGTTGGCATTCTTGGTCATGGTCACTTCCTTGTCACCTCCGAGCATGGGGGTTGGTTTTTCTAAAACCCATGTGGTCGGGTGGAATGTGCTCCGCACCCCGTTGGGTTCCCCATCAACGTTCGTTCCGCACAATACCTTCTAGATGGAGCTTGTACCAGATATTCATAATATATTTCAGTTATTCTTGTATTAATGTATCTATCCCACATGTATGGGAGATTTTGATGTAACTCATGTATATGAACATGCAATGTATTAAAAGATGATGTAATGTAAATGCACCCTTGTAATCATTCATAATTTATGAGTTTTATTATGGCTTGTACCATGTGATGTATATTTATATTTATGTTTATGTATGTATGGATGTTACCTCTTGCAAATGGTTGCTATAATATCTATGATGGATGTAAGTTAGTTAAGTTATTTAGCTTTGTGCGTATCTTACATTATGGGTTGGTTTTATGCGATGTGACCTCGCGTTCCCCGAAGGACTTAGATGTTTGAGATGTTTATCATACAACGTAATGATATATATAATGGTACTTTATATGTATTTAATATGTTACTCTATATTTAAAAAGAATAAAAAATAAAAAATGTGTGCTTAGTAGTTGTCCTTTGGGGTTTGGACGACAAGCTTTACAACTTGGTATCATAGCTTAGGCTCACACACTAGGAATTATGAGCCCATTATGGAATCTTGCGTTTAGTCATCTTGCGTAGAGGTTTCCACCCTACAGTCATCCTTGTTTATCCGTTTGAGTTTTCTTGTCTGTGTTAGGTCGATGATGCAGAAAACTAGCAGAAAGGATAGGTCCCTCGGTGTAGTGCGCAATGCATCGATATCCTTTCTACCGAGGGATGCATTAGAGCCCTTGAGTTGTCATGTGATGTAAGTTTGTGTGTGGATATGCTGAATTTATGCTTAAGTGGGTATTTTGTGTTGATCTTTGTTATGTTTTTTTTTCCATTCTGGTGACCCCTTTCCCATTGGTGATGTGTGTAGGATGGTTGGAGGTCAAGGGGGAGGTCGTGGTAGAAGACGGGGTAGAAGGCGAAGGACTAATTGCTAGGGCGCCTCACCTCAGTACCCTCACGACACCGTACGCGGAGAAGGGCTTGGAACCCAGATAAACCTAGAGCAGCTAGGCATAGGGAAATTGCAAGTAGGTCAACTGCTAGAAGAAATCTCTGACGATGAAACCCTAGCACACGCTCTAGTCTGGATCAAGATAGAAGAAAGCAGAAAAATAGCTGAATCTAAACTTGTTACTAGGACCAAGAAGCCATCAATAGTTTGAGATTGGCCATTAGGGTGTGGACCCCATGCCCCCAAGCTAAAAAAAGAGGAGGTAGAATGCCTACGAGAACATCACCCCTCCTCTAAAACGACCACGAGGACCCGAAAGAGTGTCCTCTGGGGAATCACGAGTAGGCACCTTTATTTTGTGAACCCTTTTTAATAATATACTTGATACTATAAGTTTTTGTTGGTGTAGGTGCACCCTTTTGTTTGAACTGGTTGACAGTATGAATAACTAGTATGTGTGATACTCTATTATAATGAGTGTGTTATGAAATAAAGAGTGGTGTTTTCTTGAAAGTTGCGGTGTGGAATCATCGTCTCTTGGTTGTAAATGTGTAGGAACTTGTGCTGAAAAGTGAATAAAGTAAATTTTTTGGTGTGTAACTGGAGAAGTTAAACGAAAAATATATACTCGTGTGAATAATCATGCTAGAATTTTATAGTATTTTGAGGTTAAGATGAAGTTTGAACTATTGACACTAATGTGTTTTTCCCTATCATAGTTGGTGTTTTCCTGATAGTTAGCTTTTTCATTCGTTTAACCGTTTTATACAATAGGTATTTGCTCCTTCTAGTTGTGGTTGCTAACGATTGATTACTTATTTTACTACTTGATGTTCTACATTGAACTTTGTACTTCATTATAGAATTTGATACTCTAGTCTTATTCCCATTGGTATTTGTTTGAAAGTTTCTAAGCTTCAGTGCGTCTTTCTTTCCTTTCTTTTCTGGCTCGCTACTAATAGTTTGAAGATCATTATATGTTAGTTTGGCATCAATAGTAAACCCATCGACTTACTGTGAAGACTCCATCTTGGTAGTATGGTTACATTCAAGAATATAAACTAAGCTTGGTATTCAATTTTGGTTTCCTATTCCTTGTGTTATACTGCGATAATCTGTTATATTATTTGATTTCATTAAGAATATCATGGTCCTTATTGTATCTTAAATTTTATGCCCCCTTATTACTCATCATGCTGATAATCTTCACCGTTTGCACCCTTTCTTTCCAACAACATAGTCACAATTTGTTATAGTTTTCAATTTCTGCCTTGATGCATGTATGTTTTCCTGCGTATAGGTAGCTACTAAATCTGTCAAGAGTTCCATTTTTCTTCTTTATGCTTGATGGAGGTCGAATTATATCACACAGCCATGGATGAAATCCCTTGTAGATTTACGCTAGTCTAGTGTGGTTGTTGGAAATTTTGGAGCCCTATCTGTGAAACCATTGTGGTAAATCCTTCAAAGCGTAGCATACCATGTTAACGTCGCTAGATTTGAATAGCCTATCCTCTTTTGGTTTTGTTGGTGATTCTCAGCCTATGATAGTATATGATCCTTAGGTGCCACAAGTTTCTGCACACATGATGACAATCATATATGTAATGCACTAAGGGAGTTCTACTGTGTGCAGAATGCACTGCCCTTAACCATTAACCCTACATTCTCTCTTTGGTAGGTTTTTGCATTATGGTATTCTTGTGCTAATTGTTCTTGCATAGTGATCCTTGAGTTATCTTTGCATATTCATTGGTGTTGGAAATTCAATTTGGGGGGGGCATGTTTGCAATTCGATGGTTCAACCCATGAACCAAAATTACATTTGCTATAATTGGTTTTCGATGGAGTAATACTTTGGTCTGAAAATTTGATGCAAACGTTTATGCTTGGAGATAGCTGGAATTTATTTATGGTTGGAAATTAAATTCTCTCTGCTTGGTTCTCCATTGTACTCGATCATTGTTAAATCTTTTGTGTGTAACACATGTGACTTTTCATCGTATTGACATTTGCATTTTATGATGGATTGGATTATAGTTGCATTTGTGTCTGTGTTCTCTTCTTTTCCCTGAACTTTCACTGATGACTGTAAGGAATGCGTTCAGGTTGATCTGGTTTTAATTCTTTCGTTGCAATCCATAATCAGAAATGGTTATTCTTGTTTTATGTGAAATTAGCCTTTCCTGTGTTCGAGGCATATTTATCACAACTTCTTGCTTGTTTTCACTTGTTTTCCTTTGAGAGAGTTCATTTTCTTGTCAGGACAGTGTTGCTTGTATGGTAGTTATCCTCCTCGGTATTGCGTTCTCTCCCTTTTGCTATAATGTGTGAGCAAATATGTATACCATGTTGATTATTGCATCAAGTAATATTTTGAATTTGATATGTACATTCGTGCATTGCCTCTGTATGAATTAGTATAATGAGTTAGAAATTGTAATTTGCTAGTGGTTTAGATTTGCATATTAGGTGTTGTGGTAATAGTAATTGATGATTAAGATTTATGCAGAAATAAATGACTTAGATTGTCTCCGTTAATCAACATACGAGGTATTCCGTCATGATTGTTTAATGGTTGTGTAGCTTTATAATTTGATAGTTCATAATTTCCATTTGGTAATAAACTCTCTTTCATAGTCATAGATTCAAGTTGTGTGGTTGTTTGGTAAATGATTAACTTTATTTTATAATGGGTAGTGAGAGCAAGGGTAATGGATTATAGTATGATCTTAATGTGTAGATATATTTGGTGTGTACTAATAATAACACTTAGGTATATGTTGTAGTTTATTAGTAAATGGAATGACTTATTTGATAAGGGGAAACAAGTAGGAAAGAATTAAATTGAGAATTTGTTCTTACCCTAATAATTAATCAGTTAAGTAAATGAGTTAATTAGATTGTCCCTTGTTACTAACAATGTCTTAATGGTATCACTGTAAATCAGTCCCAAGTATGTAAGTATCATGGTTGAGACCCACGTGAGTTATAGTGACTAGTTCTGTAGAGGTCTTGAGTAGCCTAAAAGTCAGTGTTGAGACTTCAACAACATGGGAGTATGCCTCCTGTATTAGAGAATCTTATCCTTATCTGTTTACTGGCTTCCAAGAGTAAGCCAAATTCTAGGGGGGGAGGATGTAATACCCCTCGTGTTGCTATTTGGACTTGATACTTTCTATGGCTTTGTTTGACACTTTGATAGTTACTGTTTGTTGGTTGGTTTGGTTGATTGGATAGTTTAGACTGCTTGATGACTATGCTATTTTATATGATGACATGGATATTATGATATGACATTATGGTTGCATTTGATTTGGTAATGTTTAATTTGATGCAGTAGTATATTGTGATGCAACAAATTAATAATTATTTTATGATAATATGATGTGATCAGTATAATTTAACAATGCTATTTTATACTTGATTTTGTAGTTGATATTATAGCTTTGGTGAGGGGACAGTGTAGCACCACTTGTTTGTGAGTGCCCTACTACGCTGCGATTCCTTCTCACGATGTGACACATTTGATTATATATATACATGTTGTACACAACCTTGTTTGTATGCATGAATTGCAGGAACAAAGTCTCGATTCCACCTGCTTTGGTAGGACAGGGCGAGCATCAAATTAACCCAACGGGCATGAAGTTGAAACAAAGATGACAAGGAAGTCACCTCGTCCCAAGTTTGTCAACCCATTATGTGTCTAGTGGTATTGTGTGTCTTTGACCTTAGTCATTTTTGCATTTTATGATAGTTGTTTTGTGTGAGTGTATTTATGTTATTTATTTTACGTTGGTGTTGTAGTATGATGTAATTTAAATAATTAAATGATTAAAATTGTTAATAATAGTTATTGGAGTAGTTTTATTAAAATATAAAAGTATTAAATTAAAAGTTATGTGATTTATTAAAGATAAATAAATTGAAAAGTGTAATTAATATTATTTAAAGTTGTCATTTAGATAATTTAATGGAAATAGCAAGTTGAGGATAATTAATGGAATAAAATAATTAAATGAGTTAAAATGTGTGAACTGTAAGTGTAAATTAGCAAAAATTGAAATTAAAACTAAAGAGTTCAGTTCGAATAGAAAAATAAAGAAAAGAATAAAAAGGACCAATGAATGTTGAGATTTTTGGTTGAAAAGCCGGTGAAGAAATAGAAGATTTAAGTTTTTGAAAATAGAAGAGGTTATCTTTTTATTTAATAACAAAAATGAGAGGTTTTCATTCATGGGAAATTTAACAGAAGCTTCAAAAAAATATTTAGTTTGGTAAAAATTTTCATCCTCTCTGGTTTTCTCTATAAAAATTGTTTCCCTTTCATTGTTCTGGGGAAAAAGGCTCTTTTGAATAAAAGATATAGATTAAAAATTTGATCAAAGAAACTGGTGGAGAAGTTCTGAAGAAGGAAAGGGGAGCTCTTCAAAAAGGCTAGTTGGAATCAAAGGAAAACTTCATCAACTCCTCAACAAGCACACTCCAGGTTCCTTTATTAATCTTTCATTGCTTGTTAAATTTGAATGGCAAATGTGTTGTTCTGTAAAAGAAAAATCTTTTGAGGTTTTGGAATTTGTTGGGTAATAGATAAATGAAAGAAATTTATTAGAGTCTCTGAAAATGTTTAGTATTTTTATAATTTTGTTTATGGGAAAATTGTTCCCCTTTGAAATAATAAGATTTATATACATATTTAGATATATATAAATATATATATATATATATATATATATATATATATATATAAATAAATATGTTTATTTTTTCAGCTTCTACTAAAAGTGCTTGACTGAATATATATATATACACACTCCACACAAAGGTATATATATATATTTATAAATATAATATTAAAAAAATAAATTGAATGTCTGTTCAAATGGCCGAACCTGTGTGTCGGCAGGGTTTTATTTTTATAAAAACAAGTTGAGGTTGAAGGGGGGTTGAGCCATACCCCCCCTCTCCACTTTATGGCATGTGGGGCTGCCCGTTCCGGCTGCTATCGTGATAGTCCCGGACCCTTTACAGCAGTCACAAGTTGTTATCATTTGGCGAAATAAAATTTCATTTAATTTTTTTAAATATATTTATATATAATATAAATATATTTATATATAAATATAAATATATTTATATATAAATATAAATATATTTATATATAAATATAAATATATTATATAAATATAAATATATTTATATATAAATATAAATATATTTATAAATATATATATATATATATGTATGTATATATTTATGTATTGGCATATGTGTTTTTATGGGTGCGATTTAATTATCCGAGAAATTAATCGGATCAGATTTATTTAATAAATTAAATAAAACATAATATTTATATATACATATATTATATATATATATATGCAATTATATATATATATATGTATATATATATATATATATATATGAAATATAAATGAAAAGATATATTGATTCTTTTTATGGTTGGGAAATTATGAATTATGATTGTGATGGTTATTGGAAAAAGCAAATTGTATATATATGTCAGAATTATTATTGAACTTTTATTTCAAAATTATATTTAGGAAAATGGAGATTAGTAAATGGACTAAACGAATTGTTTAACATTGTGTGAAAATTATTATGTTATTCTATTTTGTAAATCAGCTTTGACTTCTTTATTTCATTAGGTCATTGTTTCAGCTTTTTCGATGTGGGAACCTAGTTTTCTTTAGGAAACCTTAGGGATGTTGTGAACCTTAGGCTTCCAGAGGCATGATATAATTGTTAGTCGATGTTCCTCTTCTTATGTGCTCTCAGTGTGGCAAGTTAGATGATATCATTGTTTTGAAAGGGTTGTACAGGATTTTGTTGAGACTCTGGTTATGTGCTTTTAGCGAGATGGGTAATGCCTCACATGTTTTCTGTTGAGATTTAATGTTCGTTCTATGTTGGTACAACCCTTGTTTTTTGTTATGTTTTGGGTCTCTAGGGAGAGTGGCTCTTCGCAGGGGCTGACGCCTCAAATAGGAGGAAGGGCCAAGATAACCCATGTAAGAGTTAGGTTAAAAAGTGAAAACCTAATAAAAGAATTTAGGGGGATGGGTAGTAATAACATTAATAAGATAATTTTGGGATACCTCGTCTATCCATTAGGGCTTTCACAGACTAATGGTAGACTGAAAAGGCTGTGGTTGGCAAGGTCATTACCTCATCTTCATGAGAGGTTAACGACTCCACATGAGTCACCCTATGGGTCCGGCGCCTCAAATAGGAGGAAGGGCTAGGATAACCATAGATAGGGGCCGACACCTTAGGTAGCCTGGATCAACCGGTGCTTGGAGGAAGGGCCAGGATAACCCATGTAGGACTATGCAATGACACTCTCCACTAGCTTCTCTTCTGCTTTGCTTTCTTGCTTGCCTCTGGAAGTGGTTTATGGTTGTTTCCTTTGATTTATTGATGATGTGTTTAATGGTCTTGTGTTATTGTGATTGGTATCTTGGTTGCTCTCCGTTTATGATCTATGTACTCTCATGTTAGTGCTATTGGAGTTACTATTACTTGTTACTGTTATTGGAGTTTAGTCTTGTTGGAATTCTTGGTCATGGTCACTTCCTTGTCACCTCCGAGCATGGGGGTGGGTTTTTATAAAACCCACATGGTCGGGTGGAACGTGCTCTGCACCCCGTTTAGTTCCCCATCAACGTTCGTTCTACACAGTACCTTCCAGATGGAGCTTAGATATTCATAATGTATTTCAGTTATTCTTGTATTAATGTATCTATCCCACATGTATGGGAGATTTTGATGTAGGGTGATCCCACAATAGTGGTTTACAATTTTTGGCCAAACTAGACACTAAAATTATTATTTTTAACTAAATCTTCACTTTCGGGCACCTATAGCGGCTAAACCGTGAGGAATTTGAAGATGATGCAAACTAGAGTTTTGTGAAATTTTGTTTGTAGATTCTAAATGTATTTTTTTCAAAAAATTTGGAATCAAATTGCACTTCTTTTTCCATCTCTCTTGAAAACTAGTTTTTTTTTCAGAAAACATTTAAAAAAAGTGACGCTCACCATATAATGCATAAATTTTTTTCCATGAAGGATAAAATTCTAATTCTTTTGAATTTAGATTTGTAACTTCGATATCTAGTGATTCCACTTGGTTAGATATTTTTATTGAATTTTTTTCTTTAATCAAGTTTCAAAGTCAAACCAATTACAATTCGGATATAGTGCGATAACACGTAACTTTTTGTATGTATCGAATTCAATTTTTTTTTTTGTTGGATCGAGGGACTTCAATATCGGTGCACTCATATTTTTCATTTTTTTTTGATAATCTACTATTTTTTCATGTGTACAAAACTGGGAGCTTGATTTTCGATGAAAAACCTACATTCACAACTAATAAAAAATAAATATACTAATAAAATTAAATTTATTTAAAATTATACTTTTGGGAAATCTTATAATAAGGACTACATACTTACAAAAAATAAATTTTAAATGAATTCATTTTATCCCCCAAAAGGTAAATCAAAATTGGTTTTTTATCAGCATTTTGATAGGTGTAAAGGAGACTTTGTTATAGGTATGGTTTAAAACTAGTGGGGTTCTATCCAAGGCAGTTTGATCAAACCCTCTTCAATTGGAACTTTTTAAGGCTTAAATCATTATATTTTCTAAAAATATGTGATTTCAGCAAAAAATAGAATCTCCCAGAAATTGTAAACCAACTTTGTGGGATCACCCTGTAACTCATGTATATGAACATGCAATGTATTAAAAGATGATGTAATGTAAATGCACCCTTGTAATCATTCATAATTTATGAGTTTTATTATGGCTTGTACGATGTGATGTATATTTATATTTATGTTTATGTATGTATGGATGTTACCTCTTGCAAATGGTTGATATAATATCTATGATGGATGTAAGTTAGTTAAGTTATTTAGCTTTGTGTGTATCTTATGTTATGGGTTGGTTTTATGCGATGTGACCTCGCGTTCCCCAAAGGACATAGATGTTTGAGATGTTTATCATATAACCTAATGATATATATAATGGTACTTTATATGTACTTAATATGTTACTCTGTATTTAAAAAAAATAAAAATGTGTGCTTAGTAGTTGTCCTTTGGGGTTTGCACGACGGGCGTTACAACTCTAGATAGCCTAGTTGAGGATTTAAGAGAAAGAAGAGAAGATTCCATTAAGGCTGATGAAGTGTTGAAACTGCAAGTAATTGACAAGGTTGGGATTCTTGTTTCCCAGGAAGTAAAATAGAAGATAGTCTGAAGACAAGCTAAGGAGATCCACACCAAGAGAAGAATAGATCTTCTGATGAGCATAGATGAAGACATCAAAAGGAAGATTCACAGTGAAACTAAAGATGCTACAAAGAAAATCATTGATGAAATGCAAAGTGAAGTGGATGCTCAAGGGCCTCTAGAAATACATGACACTAATGTTGAAATAAATGTACAAGTGTCTCCAGATGAACAAGAAAATGAAAATACGCCTGCTTTGCATAATAAAAATGTGCAAGATATATTCATTCAGCAAGAAGTACAAGGACCCTCCAGATAACAAGAAGGAGATGTATCTGGTATTCATGATAAACATGAAGTCTTTGGTATGGAGATAGAAAAGAAAAAAGAGAAAGAAGAGGAGAAGGAGAAGGATAATGATGAGAAAAAGAAAGAGGATAATCCTGAGAAAGTTCAGGATGCAACATAGGAAACATTTGATAAGCAAGATGCTTCTATGGGTATAGGTTAGGATTCTTCATCTTTAGATTCCTTTAAGGACCTATTGACCTTGCAGATGTAGTTTCAACCTGTGGTGACACCCAAACTATTGCAAATTCTTACTCATGAGGGACAAGTTGACTTGTCAAATATTTGTCCCCTTCATAAGTTACAACTTGGTGATATTATACGTGCTTCTACAAGGAAGGAGATTCTTTAGGAACATGTGAAGAAGACTGGATTAATTGATGATGCAGTAAAGATCATTAAGGAGGGTTTACCTAAGGTAAACATTGATTCTTCCTTACCTTAGAACAAAATTTGAAAATTTTAATTGATTATCTCAAAGATCATTCCTCTCACATGGAGCAAAAGGCATAACAAGAGGCCTTGAGGAAGATTAATGACAAAATAATGGATGATGCATCTGACTGGTGTGCCAATGTACACAACAAATTGCAAGAGAATATGAAGATGTTTAAGGAATGTGTAGATGAAGTCATTGCCTTATATCAATTTTGTTTGAAATGGAAAAATTATACCAAGAGCATCAAAGACTGGATTGACTCCATTGAGTCACAAATCACACAAATGGCATAGATATATGATCAATCAAAGGATAAGGATGGATCAACTAGAGCTCAAATAGAAAATCTTCATGTGCAGTTGTCATTGCTTCAAGATCAAAGATAATAAATAAATAAACAGTTTGGTCAGATAAGGGAAGCAATCAACTTGAGACTTGCCTCATTATCTAGGTTGCTAGTTTCTGGTGTCCGTTAGATGACATTAATTTTGGGCTGGTTATCAATATCTAATAGGATTTATTCTTCACTTATTGAATTTTATTTCATCATGGGGTCTAATGAAATTGTCTTTCTAGGTTCTCTAACCAACATAGGAACTTTGTAATCATCTCCAACATTAATCATTGGGATTGTTGGGTACTAAATGCACTACTCTTAAAATAATAATCTTTCACAATCTTACCATTGTTCGACTCATGATATTCGGTTGCAGAATGTTGATAGGGAAGATTAATTTTTTTAAAAATTTAATTTTAGATTAGGTTAGATTTTTCTAAGTTAGATCAAAATTCTAATTTAGATTTTACTTTTTTAGATTAAAATTCTAATTTAGATTTTACCTTTTTAGATTACAATTCTAATTTAGTTTTTACTTTTTTAGATTACAATTCTAATTTAGATTTTATTTTTTTAGATTAAAATTCTAATTTAGTTTTTATTTTTTTAGATTAAAATTCTAATTTAGGTTTTACTTTTTAGGTTAAAATTATAATTTAGGTTTTACTTTTTAGATTAAAATTCTAATTTAGGTTTTACTTTTTTTAGATTAAAATTCTAATTTAGATTTTACTTTTTAGATTAAAATTCTAATTTAGATTTTTACTTTTTAAGTTTAAAATTCTAATTTAGTTTTTACTTTTTTAAGATTAAAATTCTAATTTAGATTTAAATTTAAATTTAAATTTTAATCTAGCTTTTACCTTTTAAATTTACATTTAGTTTTTTATCTAGATTTGATTTCTAATTTGGAGTTAATCTAGAATTTTAGATTTAATTTAATTTAGGGTTAATTTGGAATTAATTCCAAATTTGATTTAATCTAATTAGATTCTAGATTAAATGTTATTTATTTTCTTAGTTTAGTTTTCTTTATTGCAAGGTTAATTTTGTTAATTGGTTTTTATTTTTATTTTTTATTTTTTTGTGCAGGCTTGCATGCTAGAGACTTGAAAAGTGAAAACATAAAACTCTCATTTGTCAAAGACTATTGATTGAAACTCCTAATGGGTGGTTTTGTAGGTTTTTTGTGTGTCCAAGATTTTATTCTAAAAAAACCAAATCTTGTTTGTTTTAGAGTAGATCACATTTCAATTGGTGCTTAAAAAGAACAACTGTCTTCTTTCACATAGATTTAACTAGGGGGTTAATAAACCACTATTTTTCATGCTTGTAAGATGGTAGGTGTATGATCTCACCTTGTGCAAACTCAGTGACCAGAAGACAAACCCATCTCTTTATGTTTTTAATCCCTTAGAAGGGCTTGCCACCTCACTTCAAAAGGTGGGAATGACCCAAGTGGTACTGGGCTAAAGCCAAGTCCTTCCAAACCGCTATATAAATTTGTGGTTGTAAGGAAAGTTTGCGATTGGCGAGAAGTGGTACATGATAGATCTCCCCTAGTATCTTTATGATGAGAAAAACCCTTGTTCTAAGGGTTGGGAGACCTCTTGAGGGAGTTTATAATAGTATCCCTTGAACCAGATGCCCTTACTAGAAAATTTTGTGTAGAAAGCAAAAATCCTTCTATTTGTTGGCGCAGGAGGTCAAACCTGTGAAGCTGTCCCACACTTTCATGGTTCATTGTAGAGATGAAAAATTTCTTGAGATCCTTGTGGTCTTAGGTAATTTAGAACTTGGTATGCCAGAGAAGTGAGTTCCGTGGAGGGGAGCCATTGCTACCAAGTTCCTAGGTCATCTGCTCTGAATAGGCACGGTTGGAGAAATCCAAGTGGGAACCCAACAAATATTGTCCTTTCCAACCCTACGATTGTACACGATTGTTTTCATCTTGAAATCTAACTTTTTCACAATCAAGAACAAACTCAAAAACATTGTCTTCTTGTGTCTTGCGTGTGTGTTTAAAAAAAATCTCAAACAAACATCACATCTAATAATTTGAACATATCAACCTTGAAAATCCAAAAAAATAGTCAAAATGAACCTATCACTTAAATCTCTTGGGGTCATCACTCTTTAGTTCTGATCTTTCAATCCTTGCATTCCACCTAGTCCTCACATATCCTCTGGTCTTGCATTACTCAAGCAAACCTTTTGTTGGAATGTGATGCTGATTGTTGTCATTAATGTCAACATATCTTGGTTGATTGATTATGATGCTTTGGTGATCTGAATTGGCATGCTTCAGATGTTTTGCTGTGATGATCTATCTTTGGTCATGCTTGTCCTCATCCCATTCATTTTGCAACATAATGAGATACACTCTTATGGGTCCGAACCGATCTGGAAATTGGCTAATGTGCCCCAGAATATTATTTGCATTGTAATGTGTATATTCTATTTCCAAATATCATGGTTGCATGTTGATTTGAGAGAGGAGGTTTTGATTGGTCCATGTTTCATTCCTCTCCACCATGGGAATGTTTTGTGGTAACCTAATTCAAATTGTGTTTGGCCGACTTAGGAGATTATGAAGACATTGTGTTTTTCCGACTTAGGAGTTTATGGAAGCATGGAATGGTATAAATAACATTTTATTCTATTTGATGAAAGAAAGTGTGATGAATGCGAAAATCTAGACATTGTGAAGTATGTGGAAGTATATGACCAGAGGCAACAGACAGTGAGATTCTATCTGGTGTCATTGTTGGCGACAGTTATTTCAATGGTGGATTCCCTTTCATCATTCTTTTCACAGTGAGCCATTTTGTATTGGCAGTGAGCCATTTTCTATAGGCAGTGAGCCTTTTTTATATTTGGCTATAATAGCTAGGCAGTGAGCCCACCGGTAGTGAGCCTTACCTACAGTGAGCAACTTGGCAGTGAGCCCTTTGTAAAAATCACCTTAACTAGTGTTCTATATTTGAGAATTAGCATTCTCTATGGTTTTTCCCTTCTTGGGTTTCCACGTAAATTTTGGTGTTCCTTGTGCAAGGTGTTGTTATGTGCTTTCTTGTTCATATCTGTTAGATTATTTTTTGATTGATTTCGTATTGCTCCAGATTAGTTAAAGTCTAAGAAAATTATTTTATAATAACTGATTCACCCCCTCTCAATTATCTAGACTGTTCTACAATTGGTATCAGAGATTTGGTTCCTCGAAGAAGAGCTTAACCGCTTGGGGTAGATTCGATGGCGCACAAAATGACAATTCCTGTATTTGATGGATTTGAATACAGTTTTTGGAAAGTATAGATGAGAGGTTATTTGATCTCTCTAGGCTACAAGACTTGGAAAGTTGTTGAGAAGAAATATGTTGAGCCGACAGCTGGTCCTAGTTATCTGGATGAGATTTCTACCTATGAAGAGAATGAAAAGGCGAGGTATGCAATCTTTAGTGATTTTTCTAAGACTGAGTTAAAAGAAAATATTTTATTGGGAACTACTTATGAAGTTTGGGAAAAGTTGAAAGAAATCTATGAAGGAAATGATAGAGTCAAATTATCAAAGAAGTGGAAAGCTAAGCATAGATATGAAAACTTGAGGATGGAAGAAGGTTAGGATATAGCAAGCTACTTTTAGAGAGTTGACAATGTAATAAATGAAGTCAAAAATCAAGGAGGCATTCTGACAAATGAAGATGTTATGGAGAAGATTTTAATGACCCTATCAGAGAGTTACAGTGACAAGATCTCAGCTATTGAGGAAGTTTATGATCTGAATAAATTCACCAAAGAGCAACTATTTGGAATCTTGACTACATTTGAGATGATGAAATTTGGAAAATACAAGGAGAAATCTGAAATATCCTTCAAAGCCACAAAGATAGAAGAAGATCCAGATGATGAAAGTTCAGATGAGTTGGAAGAAAACTTCACAAAGAAACTGAAGAAAGGTATCGACAAGTAAAAATGTATGTTACCTCTTAAATGTTTTAGATGTGGAAAGATTGGTCATTTAGAATTAAGTGTCTGGAAAAAGGAACAAGAAAAAAGTTTAAAAAGATCAATAAGAAGGCCTATTATGTTAATGAGAATGCAGACATCTCAGATGATGAATTAGATCATGAGGATTGTTTGTTTTTGGTGGAAAATGATGAACCTAGATTTGATATCTCTAATATTTGTCTGAAATTTGATGATAACACTAAAACTGCATTATTTTTTAAAAGAAACAAAGATGAATGGTTGATTGATAGTGGATGTTTGAATCATATGACCGGTGATAAAAGTAAGTTTGTGGAGCTTGAGAAATATGATGGAGGTTTTGTTAGATTTGGAGATGATAAAACATCACAGATTGTTGGAATTGGTTCTATTGCATTTGATGGAAATAATAACACTGACAATGTTTACTATGTGAAAGGTTTATATCATAATGTTTTGAGTGTTGGACAGATGTGCAAAAATGGCTATAATGTGGTGTTTCAGGATGATGGTTGTGAGATTCAAAAGAGATTCAGAACTGTTATTGTAGTTGGAAAAAGAACAAGTGGGAATATGCATCAATTGGAAGGAGCTACAAAGAGATGCTTACTTTCTTAGTCCAATGATAGTTGGCTCTGGCATTGGAGGATGTGTCACATCAACTTTGACAATTTGGTAAGGATAAGTTCAACAAGAGTAGTCAGATATTTTCCAAGACTGACCAAACCAGACAACACTATCGTCAAAGGATGTCAAGAAGGAAAGCAGACCAGAGAAATGTCCCAAAGAAAAGAAGAATCATCTACTGGTTTGTTGGATCTTGTACACATTGACCTATGTGGTCCTACAAAAATAAGAAGCTTACAAGGTGAGAGATATTTCATGATTTTAATTGATGATTATTCTAGATTAACCTGGGTTGCATTCTTAAGATAAAAATCAGAGGCTTTAGAAAAATTCAAGATTTTCAAGGCAAGAGTTGAGAATGAAGTTGAAAAAATAATCAAGTGTTTAAGATCTGATAGAGGAGGAGAATTTACTTTTGATGATCTCAACAAATTTTGTGAAAAAAATGGCATTAAAAGACAACTATCTTCCCCTAGAACACCTCAGCAGAATGGTGTAGTGGAAAGAATGAACCAGACAGTTCAAGAAGCAGCTAGAACAATGATCAATGAAGTAGGTTTACCATAGGTGTATTGGAGAGAAGCAACACACACAACAGTTTACACTCTTAACAGAGTACTGTTTTGGAGGAAATATGAAAAGACATCATATGAGCTATGGCATGGAGAGCTCCCACAGTAAAGTACTTCAAAAATTTTGGAAGAAAATGCTACATCTGGAGAGGTGAGGAAAAGATTGGAAAGTTCGACAACATAGTAGATGAAGGCATATTTTTGGGTTACTCTACAAGAAGCAAAGCGTATCGGTGTTACAATAAGAGACTGAACAAGATGGTTGAAAGTGCGAATGTGAAAGTAGATAAAGATATCCAGATAAATCCTAACAGACATATTGAATATGAATTCGATGATGAGAAAGAAAAGAAGGATAAGAAAGAAGAAGAGACAGAGGAGGCTTTGACAACTACAACTAAAACCCCAAAGTATGTATAGAAAAACTACTCTGAAAACTAGATTATTGGAGATAAAAATAAGGGAATCATCACAAGAAGCAAAGCAGCTCAAGAGCAAGTATTATTGTGTCTACTCTCGGAGACTAAGCCAAAGACTATGGATGAAGCATGTAATGATTAGAATTGGGTGAAGGAAATGAAAGAAGAACTTGATCAAATAGAGAAAAATCAGACTTGGGAACTTGTGCCTAGACTGACAGACAAAAATGTAATTGCAACAAAGTGGCTATTCTAGAACAAGTTGGATGGAAATGAAAAGGTAATGCGAAACAAGGCAAGATTGGTTTGCAAAAGTTACACTTAGGTTGAAGATATTGACTTTGAAGAAACATATGCCCCTGTTGCCCGAATGGAAGCGATCTGAATATTCTTATCTTTTGCAGCTTTTAAGGATTTCAAAGTCTATCAAATGGATGTAAAATATGCATTCTTGAATGGAGAACTGAAGGAAGAAGTCTACATTGAGCAACCAGAGGGATTCAAGTCCGAAAGTGACCTGGATGTTGTTTGCAGGTTGAAGAAAGCTTTATATGAGTTGAAGCAGGCACCTAGAGCATGGTATGGTAGATTAGATAAGTATTTGGTTGGACAAGGATTTCAGAAGGGATCTGCTGACAGTAATTTATACTACAATTTTCACTCAGATCAAATGTTGATTGTTGTGGTCTATGTTGATGACATAATTTTTGGAGGAAATGATGATATGTGTAGAAAATTTGTAGATGAAATGCAGAAGGAATTCAAAATGTCTATGATTGGTGAGTTAAATTTCCTCCTTGGACTATAAGTAAATCAAAACAAGGGAATTTTCATTTCTTAGTCCAAGTATACCAAATAATTATTGAAGAAGTTTGGGTTGGAGAACTCCAAACCGGTTTGAACACCTATTATTATCGGATGCAAATTGACAAAAGAAGATGATTCACCTAAAGCTGATGCAAGTATGTACAAGTCAATGATTGGAGGATTATTATATTTGACTTCGACCAGACCAGACATTATGTATGTTGTTTGTTTAGCAACTAGATTTTAGCAAGAACCAAAGGAATCACATGTTGTTGCAATAAAAAGGATCTTTAGATGTTTGAAGGGTACAAAATATATGGGGTTATGGTATCCAAAGGACTCCAATTTCACTTTGACAACTTATATTGATGTTGATTGGTCCAGATGTGTTGATAACAGGAAGAGCACAAGTGGTGGAGCTTATTTCCTTGGCTCCCAGTTGGTTGCTTGGTCAAGTAAGAAATATGATTTTGTATCTCTATCTACTACTGAAGTTGAATACATTGCAACTGTTGAATATTATGGTTGTGTTTTTGATATGTGGTTGTCACTGATGTCAACACTATTGGAATTAATGTCTTAGAAGCTGTATATGTCGATGATATTGAGAAAATTGTAATGGAATAAGTTGTTAGTGGTGAGTGAAGTTCAATTTGTTGGTTAGCTCAGTACATTGATGATCAATTATTGTGGACTAAATGGTTTCTTGTTGAGTATATCTATTTTATCCATGTTAAGTTTTAGAGATCCATGTGAAGATTTGATCGAGTTATGAAGATTTGTATTCTGATAGTCATTTTGTTGCTTCAGTTGGTGTTCCTGAATGAAGATGTTATGATTCTAGTTAGTTCAATTGTTGCAGATGCTTCTCTGGTGATTCATGATGTTTGTGGATGTTTCTAGATTATGCTCTATCTGTGTTGCATGTCCACATTGATTATTGTGCTCGCGATTGGAGATTTTCTCTTGCATGTTCATGTTTTTCATGTTCTTGGCTGACAGGGTGTTGTAGCATGTTGTGGATCTTCGAGGAATAATTATTTGAGGTGTTTTCGTGTTTGGGATTTTATTTTGGGTCTCCACTATGTTGTGTCCGACCTTGGTTGATTCACATTGAAAAATATTTAATATTTTGGGCTGAGAGTTTGTATTCATTTTATTATTTTATTGAGGCCGACATGTAGCGATGTAATTTCTTGTTGCAGATATATATAAGTGATTGTTTTATAATTTGAAGGCATGAGTATGCGAAGTGTACGAGTCCTATGTGTGAATAATGTTCAGATATTTCAAAGGTAGAAGTAGAGTGTGAAGAAGTGTTCATGTGCTTAACTGGAACTGTAATCAAGCATTAGCGGATGCTATTTTCTCAGTTCAAATTCATGTGGATGTAATCCAATTTTTTTGGTAAGACAGTGAGTCTTCCTTTTGTAATTGAGCAGTGAGCTCTAGGAAGTGCACTTGAATGCATGTTCATTCCCCATTCATATTTATTTATACTTTTAACAGGGTATAATCTTGTGGACTGACCTTCACTGTGGTTTTTCCCCTAATAGGGTTTCCACTTAAAAATCTTGGTGTTATGTGTGTTTCTGATGTGTTGTTGATTTATGCTTTCAAGGTTATTGATAAGATCTGAGAATAAGGTTAATAAGTTGAATAATTTTGAAATTATGTGACAAGTGATTCACCCCCCCTCAGTTGTCCGTCCTTGTGTTGACAACAATTGGTATCAGAGCGGGTTCCTTGGAAGAAGTTTAACAACTTAAGGTGATTTAGGAAGGTGACATACAAGAAGGATAGTTTGAGATTTGATGGAACAAATTATTCTCTATGGAAGACTCGATTGGAGTGCCATCTAAGATGTATTGGTGAACCCTACTGGAGCATTACAACCAATAGGTATGTTATTCCTCAGAATGGTCCTACTACTACTGCTAAGATTAGGGATGTTGAGTACAATATCAGGGCTAAGGAAGCATTGTTGAGTGCTTTGACTAATTCTGAGATGACAAATGTTATGGATCTGATGACTGCTTATGAGATCTAGAAAAAGTTGGAAACTTTGTATGAAGGTGATGCTAATGTGAAGATTGCCAAGTTACAAATTCTCAAAGGGAAATATGAAATGTTGAGAATGGTGATGATGAGAACATTACTTCTTTCATGCAAAGAGTGAATGAACTTGTGTGTGGTATTAGATGTGCTAGTGGACAATTGGAAGAATCAAAGATTGTTGCTAAAGTGGTTAGATCCTTTCCTGCTACATACAAAGTCAAAGCTACTACTATTGAGGAGCTCTAAATTGTAACAAATGTAACCAAATACATGTTGGTTGGTAAACTTACTGCTTTTGAGTTGAGTGAATTTGGTGATGATCTTCCTAAGATAGAATTTGCATTCAAGGCTACTACTTCCAAAAGAGATAAACAAAGATATGATTCGGGAGAAAGTTCTTCTAGAAAGGTTTTCAAGTATGAGGAGGAAATGAGAGAGATTGAAGAAGAGGAGAGAAAGCTAGAGGAGCTTGAAGAACTTATTGTCAAAAGGGAAGCCAGAGGAAAAGGTAAGTATATAGGGAAATTTCCTATTAAATGTTTTTATTGCAATAAGATAGGTCATTTTGCATCAAGGTGTCCAGATAGAGTCCCAAAGCCAAGACCTAACAAGCCTAGATTTGAAAGAAAGTGCTATTATGCTGCTAATGAAGGTGTGACAGATGATGAATCTGATAAAGGGAATGCAAGTGAAGATGAATGGGTATTTATTCCTATCAAGGAAAATGATCCAACCCTTATTGAATTTGTTAGTTGCTCAAATGTGGAGAAAGCTCTAGTGGCCAGAGTTGAAGAGAAAGATGAATGGGTGATTGATAGTGGATGCTGTCATCACATGACAGGTGATAAAAGCAAATTTGTGAGCCTGGAAAAGTATGATGGTGGTGTTGTAAGATTTGGTGATGGAAAAGCTAGTGTAATCTGTGGCATAGGATGCATTTCTCTTGATGGTAATAATAATACAGATGGTGTTCTTTATGTGGAAGGTTTGAAGCATAATATTTTAAGTGTTGGACAGATGGTTGAAAAGGGATACAATATTCAATTCAAGGATGGAAAGTGTAGAATATTGGGAAGTTCCAGAAATGTAATTGCTTCAGGTACAAAAACAAAAGGTAACATCTTTCACCTGAATGCTACTAGTAAAAGTTGTCTAATTGCTCAAGTTGATGAAAGTTGGTTGTGGCATAGGAGAATGTGTCATGTAAACTTTGACAATATTATCAAGATAAGTTCTACTCAGGTAGTGAGAGATCTTCCTAAGTTGGTAAAGCATACTAATACTATATGCAAGGAATGTTAGTTAGGTAAACAAACTATAATTTCATTTCAAAGCAAACAACATTGTTCAAAAGAAGTGTTGGAGCTTGTGCATACTAATTTGTGTTGTCCTTCTAGAGTCAGAAGTTTACAAAGAGACAGGAACTTCATGTTACTTATTGATGATTACTCTAGATTGATGTGGGTTACTTTCTTGAGGGAGAAATTTGAAGCTCTAGAGAAGTTAAAGATTTTTAAGGCTATGGTTGAGACAAAGACAGGTCTAAAGATTAAATGTTTGAGATCAGATAGAGGTGGTGAATTCACTTCCCATGAGTTTAATTATTTTTGTGAAGTGCATGGGATAAAGAGACAATTATCTACCCCGTAGACCCCTCAAAAAAATGGAGTTGTGGAAAGGAAGAATAGGACATTTCAAGATGATACTAGGACTATGATGATGGAAGGAAATGTTCCTCATATCTATTGGAGAGAAGCTGAGTGCTGTTGTTTACATTCTTAATCGGGTACAAGTCAAAGGTGATATTGGTAAGACCCCTTTTGAGCTATGGTTTGGTCAAAAGCCTACTGTTAGATATTTGAAAATATTTGGGAGTAAATGCTATATCAAAAGAGATGAAGAGATAGGAAAGTTTGATGCTAGGAGTGATGAAGGAATATTTCTTGGTTATTCTACTAAGAGTAAGGCCTACCAGTGCTACAATAAGAGATTGAGGAAGATAGTTGAAAGTGAAATGTCAAGGTTGATGAAGACATAGCTAGACCATCCAGAACACGTGGATATGAATCAGATGATCAGAATAACAGTTCAATCACAACAAAGAAAGTTCAGACTCAAAATCAAGTTCAGATCATTCCGGTGAATCAAGAAAATCAAGAGGAAAGAGCTAGTGAAAGTGCAAAAGAGAGATCACAAGAGCTAGAAGTTAAAGAACATCCTAAGACTCCAAGGTATGTAAGAATAAATCATTTAGAAGATTAGATTATAGTTTACAAGAACAAAGGTGTTTAGACTAGGAGAAAAATTGTAGAAGAATACTGTTTGATTTCAAAGACTGATCCTAATAGTGTGAATGAAGCATGGACAAATGAAAATTTGGTGGAAGCAATGAAGGAAGAAATACAAAAAATTGAGAAAAATAATACATTGATTCTTGTTCCTAGATCTAAGGACAAAAATGTAATTGGAACTAAATGGGTCTTTAGAAAAAAGCTGAATGAGCAAGGTGAATTTTTCAGAAACAAATCAAGATTGGTGTGTAAAGGATATTCTTAGATGGAAGGAATTGACTTTGAAGAAACTTTTTCCCATGTTGCTAGGATTGAAGCTGTGAGACTATTTCTTTCTTATGTTGCTTACAAAAATTACAAGATTTATCAGATGGATGTCAAGTCAACATTTTTAAATGGTGAATTGGAAGAAGTGTATGTTGAGCAACCTAATGGGTTTTAATTAACTGATTAGGGAGATATAGTTTGTTGGTTGAAGAAAGCATTGTATGGACTTAAGCAAGCCCCAAGAGCATGGTATGCCAAATTGGAAAAGTATTTGTTGAAGCTTGGATTCAATAAAGGTACTACTGATAGTTATTTGTATTTCAAGATTGATGATGATAAAGATTTGATTGTTGAAGTATTTGTTGATGATATCATTCTTGGAGGAGATGATAGTGTGTGCATGAAGTTTGTTGATGAGATGCAGAATGAGTTTGAGATGTCTACGATTGGTGAGATGAAATTCTTTTTGGATTGCAAATTACTCAGCTAGATAAAGGGATCTTCATATCTTAGTCCAAGTATGTGAAAGAATTGCTAAAGAAGTTTGATATGGAAGATTCAAAGCCAGTTGGTACACCTATGGTGACTAGATGCAAGTTGAAACAAGATGATGATTCTTCGAAAGAAAATATGACTAGATACAAATCCATGATTGGTGGATTTCCTTATTTGACTCAAACTAGACCATATATCATGAATGTTGTATGCATTGTTGCAAGATTTCAAGTTGATCCTAAGGAATCTCATGTAACTACTGTGAAGAGGATTTTTAGATACTTGAAGGGGATAGTTGATTTTGGTTTGTGGTATCCTAAAGATGATGATCTTACCTTGAGTGCCTTTACTGATGTTGATTGGGCAGGTGATGTGAATGACAAAAGGAGTACTAGTGGTGGTGCATTTTTCTTGGGTAAGAAGCTGATTTCATGGTTAAGTAAGAAGCAAAATGCCATTTCTTTATCTACTGCAGAGGTAGAATACATTGTTGCTACTAATAATTGTACTCAAGTATTGTGGATGAAGCAGATGTTGAAAGATATCAGAGTTGTGTATGATGAACCTATTGCTATATTTTGTGATAATTCAAGTGCAATTAACATTTCTAAGAATCCAGTGTTGCATTCAAAGACCAAGCATATATCTATGAAGTTTCACTTTTTGAGAGAGAAGGTGAGTGAAAAGGAAGTCAGATTGGAGTATGTACCTACTAAGGAACAGTTTGTAGAAATCTTTACAAAGCCATTTCCTAAGGATACTTTTGAGTATCTTAGAGGGAAGCTAAGGGTGATTACCCCTCCTAATCATAACTAAGATGAAATTCATTGCATCAATCCGTGCATTTCATAGTCATATCTTGATCCAGATTGATGTTGTGGTGGTTGCTACTTAGGGGGAGTAGTCAGATGTTTAGAGCTTGTGTGAAGAAAATAAATATTTTTCATTGATGTCAAAGGGGGAGAAGAGTCATGTGAAAAAATATGAATTATCTGAGGAGAAGAATCATGTGAGAAGAAGAGTTGTGTAAAAGAATTGAGGAGAAAAGAGTCAGAACCTAAGGGGGAGTAAGTGCTAAAGATAGTTGCGTTGATGGTGTTTTTCACATCATGTGTTTCCATCAATGCCAAAGGGAGATATTGTTGGATATTGTGGTTGTGTTACTAATATGTGGTTATCATTGATGTCAACACTATTGGCATTAATGTCTCAAAAGTTGTATATGTCAAGGATATTGAGAAAATTGTAATGAAATAAGTTGCAGGTTGTCAGTGGTGAAGTGAAGTTCAGTCTGTTGGTTAGCTCAGTACGTTGATGATCAGTGGTTGTGGACTAAATGGTTTCTTTTTTAGTATATCTATTTTATCCATGTTAAGTTTCAAAGATTCGTGTGAAGATTTGATCAAGTTATGAAGATTTGTATTCTGACAGTCATTCTGTTGTTTCAGTTCCTAAATGAAGATGTTATGATTCTAGTTAGTTCAGTTGTTGTGGATGCTTCTTTGATGATTCATTATGTTTTTGGATGTTTCTAGATCATTCTTTATCTATGTTGCACATCTGCATTGATCGTTGTGCTCATGATTGGAGATTTTCTTGATGCAGTGCTAGAGGAAGCAACACAACTATCTTAATCTCACTTAACTAAACTCAATCATCCTAGTTTGATCACTCAAGAAAAATTTTTCCTTCATAAAACTTCTTATTTCATCTTCAAGACACATTAAACAATATTCAATTGATTGACCCAAACCTTAACTTCAACACAATCAACTCAAATTTGTGATCTTGCATGAGAGACTGTTATAAATAAGTATTTAGGTCCTTTAATACCTCATAAACATCCAAAACAAGTTTCCCAAGCCTATTAAACCTCTTAATGCTTCAATAATGTATAAATAAATCTATACAAACCATTTAAACCATTCCCTAATCATTAATCATGATAATTCTTCAAACCCTTACTCTAAACCATTCAAATATGATTTTAAAACATACTGTTTTAGACTACTAGTCAAAGATCAGCATAAACAATGAACAAAAAACCTTCAAATACTTAAGGAATGAATCTAAAATAAACCAATACAACTTTTAAAAACTCCACTATCAAGGAAGAATATCAGTATCACAAGCAAAACACATAATACCTTCACTGTACACTGTTTACCATTCATATTCCCTTTTTCTCAGACCTAGGGCTTATTGATTTCATCATTTCCCAACTCATTTTCCCTTAACCAACACTTGAAACATGTTAAATTAGAATATCTCATGATTTTTTAAATCAGTCCCATTACCACGTGGATTTACCAAACCCTAGATGCTATTCATTTCTAAGCTTTGTTTTAGCAAACTGTGCACAAAAATTCAGTCCAAAACTTAAATTCCCCACATGATAACCTTAATAATTCGGTCTAACACCTCAAAAAGATGAAATATGATGCTGATAAGAATTTTTCCACCAAATGTTAGTAAATTTTAATGGATAAATTGAGAGAAACATAAAAATTATATGCTACTATTTACCCTAATCTGGTTTTTGGTAGTTTTAAGGAAAGTCACAATATCTCACTCAATTATCCACCAATCTGCATGAAACCAAAATAAAATGGAAGGTGATTGCATATATTATCACTTTCAAACACTTATTTGTGCATATAATCCCATAAAAGTCCATACAATACCTGAAAACAAAGAATTTATGAGGAAAAATATAGAAAATTGTGTCTTTTATTCAATCAAAATCAAATATACAATCACCCACGCCTCAAAAATGGTGTACAAAGCCTTTATAAAGGAATTCAAACTTAATTTTTAGTTTCTAACTTCCCTCAACTGACCAAAGACAAGAATGTCTCTTCACCTTCCATACATTTTGCATTTTTTGTAGTTTTGCAAGTTTTTCCAACTTTTACATTTTAGATGACAACTTTTACATTTTTTCCAATATTGACACAAACCTTAAATATTGACCTCCTAATCATTTGAAATTGACCTCTAAGATCAAAATTAAATCAAATTTCAAATCCACATGGAGGCATAATTTTGTCAAGGTGCTCCTGCACCATACTTCCAACCAAGAAAATTTCCAAGTCCACTTGGAATTGAAGTTGTCCACCAACCTGCACTCTTTGTATGCTTTGCCTTAAACTGACCTTGCTCTTAACCACCTTCGTTTTCACCTTGGGATTCATTTTTTGCATGTAAATTAGGCTTCTATCTTGCTTTCCAACACTTTGTTGCTTCACAACTTTCATCTCAACTCCTTGTCCTTCTCCTATTTGCTACTTCTTAATCTGGAAATGTTTTCCTATCCAAAGAGTTAGCACAATAAAGAAATGATACATTAACTTAATCATAATACCTCCATCTGTCTACAACTCTTTGCAAATCTCCATAAGCAATTCATTCTTGATCATAACTTTAATCAACTCAAGGTCTTCTTCTTCTAGAATCAGGTTCTTCATCATTAGTTCTCCTTCATCTTTGTGCTTGGACATGCCTTTGTCTTCTTCAAATATGAACTCTTCTTCAACATCTTCATATGCTTCTTCTTTATCTTCTTTTTTCCTTCTTGCTTCTAACTTTTCTTGTATTCTTCTTCTCTTGAAAATCTTTTGAATTGGCCATGCAACTCTTCTCTCAATCTTCAGGTGCCAACTTTTCATCTCCTCAATCATCTGTTTCATCTTCATCATGGATTCTTGGAACTCTTTATCAAATATTTTCAACTCTTGCTTTAACTCAACAATATCTCTGTCAATCTTTTCTTGCCTCTTTTTCTTCTTCCTCTCTTCCTCATCCTGCAAATATCTTTTGATCACTTCCATCTTGTCCTCTACTCAAGCAATTCTCTTCTTGCTTCCACTCTCTCAAATTCTCACAAATTTCTCTACCTTCTCTTGGCAGCAACCGGGTTCTTCTTGACTTGCAACCAACCACAACACAACACAAAACACAAACTCTCTACCCAACACCTTATGTGCTATGATACCAATCTGATGCAGTGCTAGAGGAAGAAACACAACTATCTCAATCTCACTTAACTAAACTCAATCATCCTGGTTTGATCACTCAAGAACACATTTTCCTTCATAAGACTTCTTATTTCATCTTCAAGACACCTTAAACAATATTCAATTGATTGAACCAAACCTTTACTTCAACACAATCAACTCAAATTTGTGATCTTGCATGAGAGACTGTTATAAATAAGTATTTAGGTACTTTAAGACCTCATAACATCCAACACAAGTTTACCAAGCCTATTAAACCTCTTAATGCTTCAGTCATGTATAAATACATTTTTACACACTATTTAAACCATTCAACAATCATTAATCACGATAATTCTTCAAACCCTTAATCTAAACCATTCAAATCTGATTTCAAAACATACTATTTTAGACTGCCAGTCAAAGATCAGAATAAACAATGAACACAAAACCTTCAAATCCTTAAGGAATTAATCTAAAATACACCAATACAAATTTTACGAACTCCACTATCAAGGAAGAATATCAGTATCACAAGCAAAACACATAATACCTTCACTGTACGTTGTTTACCATTCATATTCC
>VDFB02122686.1:103918-138724 GCA_007258455.2 Sequoia sempervirens
TATAGGGGTTGAGGTTGGATTAGGGTTTAACTAGGGTTGAGAGTTGAGGGTAGAGGGTAGAGGGTTGATGGTTAATTAAGGGTTGAGGGATTAAGGGTTGATGGTTGAGGGATTAGAGTAGAGTGTTTAGTAATTGTGTTTAAGGGTTGAGGGATTAGGGTCCAGGGTACTAGAGGGTATATGATTCAAGGATTAGGGTTTAGGGTCCAAAGTATATATAGGGTTTAAGGGTTTAGGGTTGAGGGAAGTTAAGGGTTGAGGGTAGAGGGTTTATGGTATATCTAGGATGTTTGAGGGTATAATATAGTTGAAGGTTGAATATTAGAGACGTTGAAGTTCCAATGTAGAGGGTAGAGGGTATAGGGGTTGAGGGTACTTGAGGGTTTTGTTGATGGTGTTTTCTACACAGCAACAACTTAGACAAAATATGGAAATCCTATCTCTCTTGAAAAGTAAATCTCTATCAGCAAGCCTCAAGAGATAACCCCAAGGTCTCTAATGTTAGGTCTTGACAATGCAAAACAACTCAGTGATAAATGTGAAAATGTTGGTAATCACAAGGGGACCTTACTACAAGCAAATACTGAATCTTCAAACTTATCAGATCTAGCAATATGGTGATACTTCAAATCCTAAATCTAACCCAAGTAACAAAGAAATAGCAAAAGATAAGGGTTTCAAAGAGATTTCTAAGATTAACACTAATTTTAAGATTAACAGTGCAAATGACAAAATACTTGAAATGGACCAATCCCTCAGAAACTAATTTCTACTTGACCCAGATAAATATGAAATCTTACAGAAATAGTGCAATCTTCTAAGGCACGAAATATTTTCAGATCATGAACATTTATCCAAAACAACCCTACTGCAATTGAAATGAACAAACATTCACAACTGAACTAAGCACAATGAATATCACAGTCCAGGCTAACTTTGCAAAGCAACCAACAGTTAGCTAGCTGCAAAAAGTATGGACTAGAGATTGCTATAACACTTCAAGCATCAAATCATAAACATGATTAAGTCATCTAACATTAAACCTAACATGTATCTCTTAAGCTTAAGCAATTTCAAAAGATAGAATCACAGGAACCATTCCAAATAAAATTAACACAAGAAGGAAACCAAATCACAATGTCTTCACTTGCATTAAATCATCCAAAGTAGCAATAATTCCAGTCTTCTATTACAACATTTGTTTGAAAACAACCTGACTACTAACTTCTTGCTCTAATGCTAAATTCGCTGCAATGTAATACCATCTAGCCTTGGAAAACTCGATGCCAAACCCATAAAATTTGATCCCCAAGTGCATTCAAAACGTCAAAATATCACATTTACTCATTATTCAGGGGCGAGGCAAATGTTACATACCATGAATGAAGCAAATAAATCCTAAAATGAGATCGATAACAAACTTGGATGCCCTAGTGACAGCTGCAATGACAATTCAAGAAATTTTCTACCGAATCTAGAAATCAACCAGTCCAATCACTAGAACACTAAACACTCAAGACCAAGATCTCAGCAAAGAGAAGGTGATGAAAACCTAATCATGCATAATTGCCCCAAAATTCACCTAAATACTTGCCACAAAGATCATACTATCAAGCATTAACTCCGTCGACAAGACAAGTTAGAATGCAATCCGAGAATTTGACGAGGTGATGGAATTTAGGGGAAATCCAGTCCAAGTGAAATTCTGTGAGAGACCAGAATCCCTGGACCACAGTGCTAAAGCTTGCCCATTGGACTTTTAGCAAAACCGCAGAACTCTACCCAGAGCGAAAATTCTCGAAGTCAGGGAAAAACCTGAATTTTGCTCAAAACTTAAGATTTTTAACAAGTAGCATAAAGGGATCATTAATGCAAGCAAGATAATCATTCAAGCACATGTCAAAGTAAGAAAATCCTTAAAACCAAAGGGCCAAAGCACCAGAAATCAAAGCGAAAAAAGGGGGATCCCAACTTTTAGTGGGGCGTGTGTGAGAAAACTGCACAACAAATGGCGACTTCGCTGGGAAAATGCTCCAGAGCATTTTGATGATGAACAAGAATCATGAACCCAAAATCTCTAGTTTTGATCTCCCTATCAGACAAACAAATCAAAATGCAAGAGTAAAGAATCAGAACCAAATGTAGACTTAACCTTCCATAAACTCAAAATCCAAGTGTGTGCAAATGAGTTCATTTCCCTCCTTGAGCTACTGCAAAAACCAAGTTCAGTCAAGTTAGGCTACATAAATGATTCTAACTCCAAAATCAACCTAGATAGAGCCTTGTTGCTAGTCAGGCATTCATAGCCCCGATGAGGTTATCACTGTGATTCTCCCAAACATAGCTCTACTGCCAGCCGGGCATCCGTAGCCCCGATAGAGATATTCAAATACTCCTAATAAGTTGAATTCATTCTTTTGATTTTTTTATATTTTCTCTTTTTTTTTTCTTTTTGATATTTCTTTTCTTTTCACTTTTTTTATTTCAACCTGTGAACAATGAAGTTCACACTTAGGGCTGAGAACCACAGTGGCCCTGAAGCAGAAATAGGATTTTTCACCTAACAAGGAGCCTACAACAACCTAAGGATTCTTAAGATGTATGAGAGATATAAGATTTCAGAATAATTTAGGTTGAAATCAAATCAATGACCCATCCTCTTTAAATCAAACATTCTGACTGCTTGATGATAACAAAAGACCTCGACCATCCATTCAAGACACATGATTAAAGTCCATCAATGAAACACTTAGAATAGTGATATTGTCACAGAAAAAGGACTCTTCCAGGGTAGGGGATGAGGCTGGTCCACTAGTGGTAAGTGTGGAAAGCTTAGGAGAGAAGACACAGGTATATACAAGAAGATCAAGAACTCCCTCTCCCAAGGATGGTGTGCCAAAGAAAGGTGTTCCATTAGATGTCCCTACCGCAGAACATGATAATTTCCCTCTTTCTCATGAAGTTCATGACATACCAAGTGAATCCAAGGATGCAAAGGATCACTAGGATCAAGGAGAAGAGGAATTCTGAGAGGGTGAGCTCTATAGTACAGAGGTAGAGATAGAAAAGATACTTCAGTCCCCTTTGGTGACTTATGAAGATTCACCTACAGGAGATGAAGAAGATAGACCTCTACAGAGAGAGGAAGTTCCAATCAAGACTCCTTCACCAGTGCATGAAGAAGAAGAACATGATAAGGGGGAGTGAAGATAAAATTGAGGAGATTCCTGAAAAGAAAAATCTGAATGAGTATTTCTCCAAGGTTCAACAAGATGTGGTTGGACAAGGTAATGTGCAGTTGGGTTCCACTGTCCCTAGTTGGCTAGACAAGGAATTAAAGAGTAAAAAAATAATGGAAGATGATACTCCTCCCAACTGGGATGAATTACTAGAAAACATAGGAAAAGGAAAATAGAAGAAGAAAGCTAGGGTTATCTCTAGGATTGAGAGAGATGAAGCTAATAACAGGGTGATTCACATTGCCACTCCTGTGCCAGATAAGAATAAAGATAAGTGACTAGTAGAGATTACGGTGTACAAACTATCAGCTTGGGACCCACCTCTATGATGTAGGAAGTTGAAGAATTTGAGGGCTCCACTGCTACTATTTTGAGTAGATTGAAGGAGGTGCAAGCTAAACAAGATCTGAAGAAGAAGAATGATAAATTGAAGAGGCATCTGTAGGACTTAATGAAACCCTTGCAATGCATCAGTTCCTCATCATCTGTTGCAAGTTTTCTACCACAAGAGACAATAACTGAGTTGGAGAAGATGAAAACCACTACACATGCCACAATGTACTGGTTGCAAGGGGTGGAAACTAAAGGAGATAATTCCATCAAAGATATCCTTTCAATAGGTGGAGATGCTATGAGATCAATAGAGTGGTTAAAGAATGTACTGGCTCAGGATAAGGAGGATGTGGGTCTCTTGTTATAGAGGACCAAAACCATCATGGAATACACTGAAGATAAAATGGTAAGTGATAGGATTCTTCCTTCTTCCAAAGTTGCAGAACCCTGGGAATGGTACGAAGCTTTGCAAATAAGGCAAAGGATTTTGAAGAAAGTGCATAAGCAAGGAAAGGAAATTAAGGATACCTTGACTAAAATCTACAAGTGCATTTCCTTCTTTGAAGTTATGACAAGTAGGAAAAGGTTTGCACCAAAGCATCTAAACTTGGAGCAATTGAGGAAATGGTGGCGTGATGTATATTCACCAGTTAATGAGGACCCAATCAATGAACACCCGTTAGATGATGCGACCACATACATTGCAGTAATGGATAAGTATCAAACCCTGAAGGTGGATTGGGATAAGGTCGTAAAGCAATCAAGGGAGGACATTAAGTCCATTGAAAGGAGAATTAAAGTGTTAGTTATTCCACCTATAGCCAACTTAGAGAAGGTATTTTTGATGGTGTAGGATAAAGTGGAATGAGATAGGAACAAAGGAGAGAGCAGTTAATACAATGCTTCATTAGAATTTTTTCTTCCCCATTATTTCTCTTCATCCTTCACATGCATTGGATCGAACCGTGTTGGAGATCCCAGGTTGACCTGAATGAAAAACATCCATTTAATGCACATTTTGAATTCTTCTTGGCCGACTTGTTTTTGGGGCCTGTTGTTTTGTAACCCTATTTGGGCTGACTTAAGATGTAATCTCTATAAATAGGGATATTCCCTCATTTGAAAGGGCTAGATGGTATTACATTCGAGCGAATTTAGCATTAGAGCAAGAAGTTAGTAGTCAAGTTATTTTCAAGCAAGTGTTGTAACAAAATACTAGAATTGTTGCTACTTTGGATGATTTAATGCAAGTGAAGACATTGTGATTTGGTTTCCTTCTTGTGTTAATTTTATCTAGCATGGTTCCTGTGATTCTATCTTTTGAAATTGCTTAAGCTTAAGAGATACATGTTAGGTTTAATGTTAGATGACTTAATGGTGTTTATGATTTGATGCTTGAAGTGTTGTAGCAATATCTAGTCCATACTTTTTGTAGCTAGTTGATTGTTGGTTGCTTTGCAAAGTTAGTCTGGACTATGATATTCATTGTGCTTAGTTCAGTTGTGAATGTTTGTTCATTTCAATTGCAATAGGGTTGTTTTAGATAAATTTTCATGATCTTAAAATATTTTGTGCCTTAGAAGATTACACTATTTTTGTAAGATTGCAGATTTATTTGGGTCAAGCAGAAATTAGTTTCTTAGAGATTGGTCCATTTCAAGTATTTTTTCATTTGCACTGTTAATCTTAAAATTAGTGTTAATCTTAGAAATCTCTTTGAAACCCTTATCTTTTGCTATTTCTTTGTTACTTGGGTTAGATTTAGGATTTGAAGTATCACCATATTGCTAGATCTGATAAGTTTGAAGATTCAGTATTTGCTTGTAGTAAGGTCCCCTTGTGATTACCAACATTTTCACATTTATCACTGAGTTGTTTTGCATTGTCAAGACCTGACATTAGAGACCTTGGGGTTATCTCTTGAGGCTTGCTGATAGAGATTTACCTTTCAAGCGAGATAGGATTTCCATATTTTGTCTGAGTTGTTGTTGTGCAGAAAACACCATCAACAGGTTTAAGGGTTGAGGGTTGAGGGTTTAATGTATAGGGTATAAGAGGGTTTAAGGGTTGAGGCTTGGGGGTTTAAGGTTGAGGGTTTACTAGCGTTGAGGGTCCAATGTATAGGGTAGAGGGTATAGGGGTTGAGGCCGGATTAGGGTTTAACTAGGGTTGAGGGTTGAGGGTTAATTAAGGGTTGAGGGATTAAGGGTTGAGGGATTAGGGTAGAGAGTTTAGTAGAGGGTTGAGGGATTAACTAGGGTTGAGGGTACTAGAGGGTATATGGTTCAAGGATTAGGGTTTAGGGTATAAAGTATATATAGGGTTTAAGGGTTTAGAGTTGAGGGACGTTAAGGGTATAGCTAGGATGTTTGAGGGTATAATATGATTGAAGGTCAAATATTAGGGACATTGAGGTTCCAATGTAGAGGGTAGAGAGTATAGGGGTTGAGGGTACTTGAGGGTTTAAGGGTTGAGGGTTGAGGGATTAACTAGGGTTGAGGGTATAAGAGGGCTTAAGGGTTGAGGCTTGAGGGTTTAAGGGTTGAGGCTTGAGGGTAGAGGGTTGAAGGTATATATATGCAAGTTGAGGGATTACCAGGGTTGAGGGTATAATGTATAGGGTAGAGGGTATAGTGATTGAGGCCGGATTAGGGTTTAACTAGGGTAGAGGGTAGAGGGTTAATTAAGGGTTGATGGATTAGGGTAGAGAGTTTAGTAATTGGGTTTAAGGGTTTAACTAGGGTTGAGGGATTAGGTTCAAGGGTACTAGAGGGTATATGGTTCAAGGATTAGGGTTTAGGGTCCAAAGTATATATAGTGTTTAAGGGTTTAGGGTTGAGGGACGTTAAGGGTTGAGGGTAGAGGGTTTAGGGTATAGCTAGGATGTTTGAGGGTATAATATGGTTTAAGGTTGAATATTAGGGACATTGAAGTTCCAATGTAGAGGGTAGAGGGTATAGGGGTTGAGGGTACTTGAGGGTTTAAGGGTTGAGGATTGAGGGATTAACTAGGGTTGAGGGTTGAGGGTTTAATGTATAGGGTAGATTAGAGGGACGAATAGGGTATAAGAGGGTTTAAGGGTTGAGGCTTGAGGGTTTAAGGTTGAGGGTAGAGGGTTGAGGGTATATGTAGGTTGAGGGATTACTAGGGTTTTGGGTCCAATGTATAGGGTAGAGGGTATAGGGATTGAGGCCGGATTAGGGTTTAACTAGGGATGAGGGTTGATGGCAGAGGGTAGAGGGTAGAGGGATTAAGGGTTGAGGGTTGATGGATTAGGGTAGAGAGTTTAGTAATTGGGTTTAAGGGTTTAATGAGGGTTGAAGGATTAGGGTTGAGGGTACTAGAGGGTATATGGTTCAAGGATTAGGGTTTAGGGTCCAAAGTATATATAGGGTTTAAGGGTTTAGGGTTGAGGGACGTTAGGGGTTGAGGGTAGAGGGTTTAGGGTATAACTCGGATGTTTGAGGGTATAATATGGTTGACGGTCAAATATTAGGGACATTGAGGTTCCAATATAGAGGGTAGAGGGTATAGGGGTTGAGGGTACTTGAGGGTTGAGAATTGAGGGTTGAGGGTTTAATGTATAAGGTAGATCAAAGGGAAGTAGAGGGTATAAGAGGTTTAAGGGTTGAGACTTGAGGGTTTAAGGTTGAGGGTAGAGGGTTGAGGGTATATATATGCAGGTTGAGGGATTACTAGGGTTGAGGGTCCAATGTATATGGTAGAGGGTATAGGGGTTGAGGTTGGATTAGGGTTTAACTAGGGTTGAGGGATTAACTAGGGTTGAGGTTATTAGGGTCGAGGGTACTAGAGGGTATATGGTTCAAGGATTAGGTTTTAGGGTCCAAAGTATATATAGGGTTTAATGGTTTAGGGTTGAGGGTAGAGGGTTTAGGGTATAGATAGGATGTTTGAGGGTATAATATGGTTGAAGGTTGAATATTCGGGATGTTGAAGTTCCAATGTAGAGGGTAGAGGGTATAGGGGTCGAGGGTACTTGAGGGTTTAAGGGTTGAGTGTTGAGGGATTAACTAGGGTTAAGGGTTGAGAATTGAGGGTTGAGTGTTTAATGTATAGGGTAGATCAGAGGGATATAGAGGGTATAAGAGGGTTTAAGGGTTGAGGCTTGAGGGTTTAAGGTTGAGGGTAGAGGGTATATACAGGTTGAGGGAGTACTAGGGTTGAGGGTATATGGGTTGAGGTTGGATTAGGGTTTAACTAGGGTAGAGGGTAGAGGGTAGAGGGTTAATTAAGGGTTGAGGGATTAAGGGTTAAGGGTTGAGGGTTGAGGGATTAGGGTAGAGAGTTTAGTAATTGGGTTTAAGGGTTTAACTAGGGTTGAGGGATTAGGGTCAAGGGTACTAGAGGGTATATGGTTCAAGGATTAGGGTTTAGGGTCCAAAGTATATATAGGGTTTAAGGGTTTAGGGTTGAGGGATGTTAAGGGTTGATGGTAGAGGTTTTAGGGTATAACTAGGATGTTTGAAGGTATAATATGGTTGAAGGTCGAATATTAGGGACATTGAGGTTCCAATGTAGAGGGTAGAGGGTATAGGGGTTGAGGTTACTTGAGGGTTTAAGGGTTGAGGGTTGAGATTTGAGGCTTGAGGGTTTAATGTATAGGGTAGATCAGAGGGATGTAGAGGGTATAAGAGGGTTTAAGGGTTGAGGCTTGAGGATTTAAGGTTGATGGTATATATGTAGGTTGAGGGTCCAATGTATAGGGTAGAGGGTATATGGGTTGAGGCCAAATTAGGGTTTAACTAGGGTTGAGGGTAGAGGGTTAATTAAGAGTTGAGGGATTAAGGGTTGAAGGTTGAGGGATTAGGGTAGAGAGTTTAGTAATTGGGTTTAAGGGTTTAACTAGGGTTGAGGGATTAGGGTCGAGGGTAGAGGGTATAATATGGTTCAAGGATTAGGGTTTAAGGTTGAGGGTAGAGGGTTGAGGGTATATGGTTGATGAATTAGGGTTGAGGGTCCAATATTGTATAGGTCGGTAGAGGGTATAGGGGTTGAGGGTATGTATATGGTTGAGGGATTAGGGTAGAGGGTATTGGGGTTATGAGGGATTAGGGTTTAACTAGGGTAGAGGGTAGAGGGTAGAGGGTTGAGGGTTAATTAAGGGTTTAATGTATTTTTCTCCAATTTTTTGAAAAAGTTGGCGCTATTTATCGGGATGGTGCTATATATTTTATGCCGAAGGCGTATCTTATTTGAAGAAGACAAACATGAAACTGCCAATCGATGGTTGATATCAGACTGCTGACCCTTGAAGCTATTTGGTCCATTGATACCCTTTTCTTGATTTTATCACATTATAATAATACTTTACCTGCAAAAGTCTGCCCTGCACTACATAATATCTTATACGTATTTGATATAATTTATTTCTGCGTGTGGTTAAAGTATTTTTTATTCTACTTTTTTGTAGGCATGTAAATATATTTTTTTTTGCGAGCCCTAAATTACCAAGTGTTAGATGAAATTAATTTTTATTCTACTAAATTGACTATTCTATCGTTTTACTCCTTGCTTGGTATAAATTTACAAACCACTTGGTTAACAAAATACTCTATACATATACATATTTCTTTTTTAAAGTATTTAATTATAAGGATTGTACTGATTTTTTTGGTATCTAATTATAAGAATTTGTCTTCTTTTTATTTTCTTTTCCATTTTAAAATTTTCAATAGGTAAACTGAACATTTAGTAATTATAATTTTTTTTAGATAATATTAGTTGAGTTTTTTTAAAATTTTAAAACTATTTAAATACCTAATATAAATAAAAATTATACTTACTAATTCTAAAGTTTAAAATGGAAAAGAAAATAAAAATAATACAAATCCTCATAATTAATTAAATACTAAACAAAAACACATCGAACGTCACCCTCATTTATACTAGGGGTATGACATTCCTGGTTGGTAGTCTCGACAAGACTTTTCGGAAAATCAAAGGGTGGCACGAACACATTAAAATGAATGCCATGAAAGGATGTCATTAAAATAAATACCATGAAAGGGTGGCATTAATTTTAATCTAGCGAAGGTGGTGATCTCTGCATTTTGCATTTGCTATAGTTTTCATTCCAGAGGCTTCACTTGGGTGAGAAAGAATAATGGAGAAGGACGCAAAGTATGCGGTGTTTAAATCGGCTGAGAAGCTATTCACCTTTGGGCACGACACTCCAATTTTACTAGATTACTGTGTGAGTCAGGGAGGTTTCAAAAAACTCACGGACCAGAGGCTCAAATGGATTCTTCTGGAGTTTGATCCCTTGAAGGTGGTCACGATGAAAATGGTTTTAGGCTGAGAGCATGTGGCCTACAGTGAAACGGTTTGAGTTAATTCCCACATAGTCTCTCATTTTCTGGCATCTTTTCTTGATCAAAACACCCCCAAAAACCTGGTTCGGGCAATGATGAGGAAGCTATTCAATCCTAATCTCCTGGTCGGCATGGATGAGGTTATTTCGGCCTCTATTCTCGGCTTTGGGGTGTTGCATCCAAAAGAATTGGAAATGCTCAAAACTCCTGGTGCGACGGTCCAATTTTTTCTGCTTCTATTGGAGCCAAAAGGATTGGAACTAGTCAGGCATCGAATGGTGGCTGCAGTTGGGGTGGAGTATTTGAAAAAATCTCTTGGGCTAGTGGAGACTGAGGGTGTGGAGTGGGTGTTGGAATTCAATGACTTTTCCCATCTCAATGGCTTCTTGTGACCTCCGGCTCGTGGTGGGATGGTGCTAGTTTTTTTGGCTTCTGCGATCGTTGGTGGCTCCTAGTGGTGGTTCGGTGGCTCTTGGTGGTGGTGGCTCAAAATTTGGGGTGTCTTGGTGTTGGGTTCGTTTAATTTTTTGGTGATGTTTTGGTGGTTGTCTTGGCCTCTAGTTAGGCTCAAAATTAGGGTTTCATGAATATTCCTGCATTGGCAGACGATTTATAATTTTTTGAATTTTGATTAATACAATCTCCTACTATTTTTGGTGGTTGTAAGTGACTGTATTTTTAGCTATTAGCTTGGTTGTAATATTTTTCTCTCTTTTGGAAACCTTTGTTGCCTCCTTTTTGTATTATTTGCATTGTTTCAATTAAAAAATAGAATTAAATACTAAACAAAAACAATATGTATATGCAAAAAGAATGTACATTATAATTCCCATTCTCAATATATTAGCTGAGTTTTGAATTTTATTTTTAAATTGTTTAATTATGAGAATTTTTTTCCCCGTAATTGGGAATTATAATGTACATTATTTATTTTACATTATTTTTATTTGAAAATAATATATATGAGATTATTTGAAATTACTTTTTACAAATTACAAATGAAATAAATAAAATAAAATAAGGGATTTTTTATAAGTACGAGAATTAATGAAGGGAAGTTTGAGTTCACATTTTAACGATGGCCTAGCATACAAAGTTGGGTATATAGATGACATCGTTGGAGCCTTAGGAGATAAAATTTTCATAGCAATTACAATGAAGTGAAGTCCCTACAATAATTTCGTCTTGACCTACTGCATCCGATTATCGGTCATTTAAGTCATGAGTTGAGCCATTAAAATCATTCTTTGTACCGACCCCGAGTTCTAAGTTAGTCGGTCATCACATATGGTTAATCTATTATTGTGGTGTCTCCAAAGTGGTTTCTTCAAGTTATTTAAATTCATAAGATTTATTAGGGAACATTTGCTGTTATTGTGTGATTATTTTGAGCTTATGAATGAAATGGAACATCTTATTATCAGAGATTCTCCATGACTGTGTTATCATTGTGTATTTTTTCTTATGTTTTCCATACTTATTTCTTCTTATATTTGAATGAATAGGGAACCAAGGCCAATTTTGAGAGGATCATCATATCATATTCCATTTTCATTTCCATTATAGTAGGCATTATTAAGAAGATAGATTGCACATTCCACCCATCCATATCATATCAAAGACTTCTGCTATAAATGTATATATAGATTTGAAACAACATAATGGACAAGATTTCTCATAATTGGTAATCTATTTTGGCATTCAATTGTTGTGTTAAATTTAATGCTTATCTATTACTGTGCTATCTCCAAAGTGGTTTCTTCAAGTTATTTAAATTCATAAGATTTATTAGGGCACATTTGTTGTTACTGTGTGATTATTTTGAGCTTATGAATGAAATAGAACATCTTATTATCAAAGATTCTCCATGACTGTGTTATCATTATGTATTTTTTCTTATGTTTTCCATACTTATTTCTTCTTATATTTGAATTAATAGGAAACCAAGGCCAATTTTGAGAGGATCATCATATCATATTCCATTTTCATTTCCATTATAGTAGGCATTAGTAAGAAGATAGATTGCACATTCCACCCATCCATATCATATCAAAGACTTTTTCTATAAATGTATATATATTTGAATCAATATAATGGACAAGACTGCTCATAATTGGTAATCTATTTTGGTGTTCAATTGTTGTGTTAAATTTCATGCTTATCTATTACTCTGTTGTCTCCAAAGTGGTTTCTTCAAGTTATTTAAATTCATAAGATTTATTAGGGTACAATTGATGTTATTGTGTGATTATTTTGAGCTTATGTGTGAAATAGAACATCTTATTATCAGAGATTCTCCATGACTGTGTTATCATTATGTATTTTTTCTAATGTTTTCCATACTTATTTCTTCTTATATTTGAATGAATAGGAAACCGAGGCCAATTTTGAGAGGATTATCATATCATATTCCATTTTGATTTCCGTTATAGTAGCCATTAGTAAGAATATAGATTGCACATTCCACCCATCCATATCATATCAAAGACTTTTGCTATAAATGTATATATATTTGAAACAACATAATGGACAAGATTTCTCATAAATGGTAATGTATTTTGGTGTTCAATTGTTGTGTTAAATTTCATGCTTATCTGTTACTGTGTTGTCTCCAAAGTGGTTTCTTCAAGTTATTTAAATTCATAAGATTTATTAGGGAACATTTGCTGTTACTGTGTGATTATTTTGAGCTTATGAATGAAATGGAACATCTTATTATCAGAGATTCTCCATGACTGTGTTATCATTCTTTATTTTTTCTTATGTTTTCCATTCTTATTTCTTCTTATATTTGAATGAATAGGAAACTGAGGCCAATTTTGAGAGGATCATCATATCATATTCCATTTTCATTTCCGTTATAGTAGGAATTAGTAAGAATATAGATTGCACATTCCACCCATCCATATTGTATCAAAGACTTTTGCTATAAATGTATATATATTTGAAACAACATAAAGGACATGATTTCTCATAATTGGTAATCTATTTTGGTGTTCAATTGCTGTGTTAAATTTCATGCTTATCTATTATTGTGCTATCTCCAAAGTGGTTTCTTTAAGTTATTTAAACTCATAAGATTTATTAGGGAACATTTGCTATTACTGTGTGATTATTTTGAGCTTATGAATGAAATGGAACATTTTATTATCAGAGATTCTCCATGATTGTGTTATCATTCTATATTTTTTCTAATGTTTTCCATACTTATTTCTTCTTATATTTGAATGAATAGGAAACCCAGGCCAATTTTGAGAGGATCATCATATCATATTACATTTTCATTTCCGTTATAGTAGGCATTAGTAATAAGATAGATTACACATTCCACCCATCCATATCATATCAAATATTTCTACTATAAATGCATATATACTTGAAACAATATAATGGACAAGATTTCTCATAATTGGTAATCTATTTTGGTGTTCAATTGTTTTGTTAAATTTCATGCTTATCCATTACTTTGCTGTCTCCAAAGTGGTTTCTTCAAGTTATTTAAACTCATAAGATTTATTAGGGAAAATTTGTTGTTACTGTGTGATTATTTTGAGCTTATGAATGAAATAGAACATCTTATTATAAGAGATTCTCCATGACTGTGTTATCATTATGTATTTTTTCTTATATTTTCCATATTTATTTCTTCTTATATTTGAATGAATAGAAAACCAAGGCCAATTTTGAGAGGATCATCATATCATATTCCATTTTCATTTATGTTATAGTAGGAATTAGTAAGAAGATAGATTGCACATTCCACCCATCCATATCATATCAAATACTTTTGCTATAAATGCATATATATTTGAAACAATATAATGAACAAAATTGCTCATAATTGGTAATCTATTTTGGTGTTCAATTGTTATGTTAAATTTCATGCTTATCTATTACTGTGGTGTCTCCAAAGCGGTTTCTTCAAGTTATTTAAATTCATAAGATTTATTAGGGAACATTTGCTGTTATTGTGTGATTATTTTGAGCTTATGAATGAAATAGAACATCCTATTATTAGAGATTCTCCATGACTGTGTTATCATTATGCATTTTTTCTTATGTTTTCCATACTTATTTCTTCTTATATTTGAATGAATATCAATTATTGAGCCTCAATATTGTGCTTATGTGATTGAATATGCTGATATAGTAAAGCATTTATTGTGGATGTTTTCAGTTACATGTTCAAAATTATGTTCAACATAAAAATGGAAACTATTTAAAAATAATAAAGTTAACAAAGTTGCTTATTTAAATAATTGTGAGTTACGTGCATTCATATTTTTTTAACTTTTGTGTCTTCACGAACATATGCTGATACAAAATGAATGGAAAAACATCCAAGTAATCATATTTTTTTCTGCCAACAATTCATACCAAAGATTGAACAATTTAAGGATATTGCAATAGGTAATTTGTATCGACACAAATAATATTATTGAAGAATTTCAAAGTTTGGGCCATAAGAATCTTCCTTTTTTAAACATGGATTGCAAATAATTCTGAAAATTTACAAGTCTTGGTCATTAACATTATTGTCTGCTACAATGTCATCCAATGTATCATTGTCAATTCTCATATGTTCTTTCAAGTATTTAATATTATCATCATCCTCATCTTGACCTGCATCATCTTCATCATCATTGAAATTTGACTGTACACCATCTATATTGTTAGCAGATGTATTTGGATCATCATTTTCTATACCATCCATAACATCATCTAACTCTGGATTGTTGCCTTCTTGTGCCTGAACATAACCATCTTCAACATCATCATGGATTTCAATTTCTTCAATGTTCTCTAATCCGTCTCTCTCATTTTGTTCGCCATCATTGTTTTGCTTAGTGTCCACTAATGTTTCATCAAATACATGCCTTAATCTTGGATCATAATGTATGGCATACATCCATTTCGGGTCCAAAATATCTTCATAGAAAAATACCTGCACATGAACGAAATACATATATTAGAAGTATGTTACAACAATTTTATTGATTAATAAACACATGTATATATTCGCAATAAACTATGAATTAATAGATTAATGATCACTACTGCTTCTTGTTTGAGTTAAAGAAATACTTGCTCACAATGAATTGGTAGAACATAAGGCTCCTTATCCTTCGGTAGGAAGCATGAGGAATCTATAGAAAACAATCCACTATGGGTGTCATGCCTTCATGTCCTCTCAAATGCTTCATACCATCTACACTTAAAAATACATTTAAAAGAGCGGTAATCCAACTCAATAATTTCTTGTATTTTCCCAACATATTGTAGATTCCCTTCAATTATATTCTTATCTTTTGAGCTTGATCGACTGGATTGCTTGAAGTCAACCATGATGCCACAATTGAAGGATCACCTCTTTACATCTACACTTTCTACATGATAATGTTGACCATATGCCCACATTGGTGGATATTTCCTCGCCTGTGAAAGACCATTTATTTTAGTGAAAAAAAATACAATGATGAATATTAAAATAGTTAATAGTGTCAAACTATAAGGAAACAACATTTTGTAAAATTCCAACTGTACCTTTCTCTCACATCCTCTAGACATGTTGATTTCATGTTTTGTTATGTTTGAATCTGCACTTGCATCTTCTATTTGATTTTGAATTTGTTCAGTAACCCATTCTAGTGTGAAATCTTGGTGCAGGGGCACCATCACCTTGGAATGTAAGGGAGAGAGTCTTGAATTTTTATTGAGTGGATTTGAAGATTTTTAAACAATATGCAACAAGGAAGTTGCAAAATATGTTAAAATATGTTGCATTGTAATAAGTTGTCCATGTATGTCATGTTGACAAGGTGATCCTGGTGGATAGGATATAATGTAGGTTTTTTTTTCATGTTTTTTCCTTATGAATAAGGTATCAATGACCATTTTTATGTATTGGAAGGATTTTGGGGTCTTAGTAGGTCAGTTAAGAGGAATTTACAAAATCAAGTTGTAAGGGGATGATTAAGGCCAAGCATTGGAAAATTGTCATTTTAGAGTTGAACAAAGGGGTGGTTAAGGTAGTTGGTCGGTTCTTGGAAGTGTTTGAAGTTGATCCAATGATATATTGATGTAATTCCTTGAGATTGAGGTTGTTGTTCAGTTCTCAAAAGAAGAATTCCTCTTTGGAAAACGTTGATCACTGACTTTTTCATTGATTTCCTGAACTTACTCTACTTTGTATAGGCCTGTATAAGTCTATCATGACTTGAGGTTGTGGTTACTTGTTTACATATGTGATTAATTACTTTTACATCTATTTTGAAGGTCTAAGTTCATCATTTGTGTGTGGAGAGCAACAAGTTTCAGAGATTGCTCTATTTTTAAAATTAAGGGTTTGAGTGCCTCCTAAAGATGAGATCCTCCATCCACCTACTGTAACTCCTCTATGACTCGGTGGATGGAATTAATTTGGTGTTTTTTTGATGTGTTCACAAGGATAGGAGTGCAGGGACTAAGTTCTTGGAATGTGTGGTAAGTTTGAGGGGGGTGTTTGTGTGGTTTACATGGAATTTGGGTTAGCAGACCTATGGGTGGTGAATGTAACATTTCCTTGTGGCACCTAGTGAATTGTGAAGCTTGAGGGGACAAAAATAAACATGTTTGAGCAGTTTGTGTGGTTTGGAATGGTTGGGAGTATGTATTTTCAATAGGTGTGTCCTAAAACCCTAGGTTCCTAGGCTACAAGGAGGGTTTGAGAGTTGGGGAATAATAAAAGCTCTTGGGGTTCTAAAAATTGGAAAATTATAAGTTTGGAAGCCTTCCCTAAGACTGTTTTAGGTTATTTTGGGTTGGTGGTCAGTTTGTAGAGGGGTTCCTTTGAAAAAAAGGGCTAATTGTGGCTTCAAAACAGTGAAAAAAGCCATTTTGGAAGAAAAGTTCTGAAGGAGTATAGTGCACTTGTTGGATATGTTGTGTGTCTCAAAAATGGGTATCTGAATCACCCATGTGTTAGTTAAGTTTTGTGGAAATTTATTGAGTTAAGGTCTAAAAACTGGGTTCCCAGTACTACTAGAGTTGAGGGGTGAAATTGTGGAATTTGTGTTTCTAATGATTGTTGAAATTGGAGGACTGATTGTATTTCTTTATATAATCATTATAATCTTGTTGGATGCCTCTTGAAGGAAAGTTTCCAATTGGAAAGGGTTTGTGTCTTTTGGTTCTGCATCATAGTGGTATCAGAGCAAGGTAGTAGATCTTGTGTTATTGATTGATTGGTTTTGTAGGTTAGTGAAGATATAGGATTGAGAGGATGCCTCCTAAGGGGAGTGTTGTTGCAAGAAGAATGGATGGACAGGCTAAAAAATTAGAGACCTTGTAGAAGAAGATGGCTGCATGGGAAACAAAGCATAAAGGAGAAGAAGATGAAAGTGATTCTGAAGAAGAGACTTCTAGTGAAGAAGAGGCGATGGATCTTGATGATGCAAGAAGAATGAAGCTTTTGAAGGTTGTGAAGAAGGAGGGAAATGGAAAAATAGATGTTTCTATGTATGGAGGAAAACTTGATAATGAAGAGCTCCTGGATTGGATTGGGGCTATGGAAAACTACTTTGATAGTGAAGATGTTGATGAAGGACTTAAGGTGAAGAGGGCTAAAACAAGACTGAAGGGACATGCTTTGGTATGGTGGAATTTTGTGCAGGAGGAAAGGGAGAGACAAGGAAAGAGAAAGATCACTTCATGGGAAAGGATGAAGGCTAAAATGAAAGGTAAATTTCTCCCTTGATTACAATTTTCAATTGCTTAAACAGTTGCAAAATCTTAGACAAAAAGATTTGGATGTGCAATCATATACTGAAGAATTTTATAAGTTGAGCATAAGAACTAAGCATGAAGAAGATGAAGATGAAATGGTTGCTAGGTACTTGAATGGCTTGAGGTATAACATCCAAGATGAGATCAACATTTTGGCACCTAAATCAGTTGAATAATGTTTTCAAATGGAAATGAGGGCAGAAGAAAAGTTAAAGAGGAGACAAGAGAAGGCAACAAGAGGAAGAGGAAAAACTTCTAGAGGAAGAGGATTCAATCCTAATTCAAAGGAAAACAATGAGATTCAAGGGGATGACAAGAAGGACCAAGAGAAATCTGATTTCAGAGGTGGATGGAGAGGTTCAAGAGGCAGATTTAATAGAGGAAGAGGCTCCTACCAGTTCTTAGGGAGATGCTACACTTGTAACCAGCCTGGACATCCAACCTTCAAATTCCTTGAAAATCAAGGATCAAGCTCTTATGGTGGAGAGAGGAGGAATCAAATAGTGCACGAGGATGAAGAGAGTGTGACTTCACCTGTAGTGAACCTTACATCAGAAGTTGGAAAAAGTTTGATGATTAGAAGAACATTACTCAAGGCACCAATCTCTGAAGAACCCCCACAAAGGAAAGCACTCTTCAGAATCAATTGCAAGGTAAAAGGTAAAGTATGTAGAATGGTAGTGGATTTAGGATCAACTGATAATCTTGCTTCAATTGAGATGGTAGATAAGTTAGGTTTGGAAAAGATACCTCATGTAGCACCCTTTAGAGTTTCTTGGGTAAATGGTAGTCAAAACTTGGTGGTGAATGAGCAAGCATATGTTGATTTCCAGATCAGGGAGTATAAGGATAGAGTTTTATGTGACATTGTGCCAATGAATTGTTGTCATGTTCTCTTAGGGATACTTTTGCAATTTGATAGAAGGTCTATATATGATGGCTGGAAGAACACATATACCATCAAGAAGGATGGCATAAGTTTTAAGTTGACTCCCTTGAAAACAAGTGGAGGTGATAAGGGTGAGTCTAAGGTGGTGATGTTTGGCAAGAAAGAGCCTTTAGGGCTTGAGGACAACAAGACCAATTTGTTTGTAGGACTAGATTATGTTCATGAAGATGGAAAAACAGGTGGAAGGAAACTGAGTTATGCTCAGACAGTGGGTAAGAAGGATATGTGTGATTTGCATGAGGATGGAGTGAAGCATTCCTTTGTATGGCATAAGGAATTGAGTAGCAAAATAGCTTAGACTGGTAAAGAGAAAAGTGAGGGGAAAGAGTCTTTGGAAAGGCAAGATGAGGCTAATGATGTGTTAGTAGGGACAATTAGATGCCCTATGGTGTTGCAGCAGGTCTAGGGACAGTCAGTTGGTGTTAAAATAGATTTTGGTGAAGTGGCAAGCACAAAGACAATGAGTCATGAGACAAGAAGGACAGAGGACCTAGAGCATGAAGGTCTGATCACTATGAGGATAGGACAGTCTGAATCAAGGTGCAAAGATCTGATAGCAATAACAAGAGGGCAAAGTGTACATGCTAAGATGGATGGGTACAACCTTTAGTCATAGTAAATTAGTATGAAACTTTAGTCATAAATTAAAATGAAATATAATATATCTATGTCTCTCACACATGAAAATTTCATATAACCATATACCTTGTAAATGCTGACAATTGACTTATGACATTCCTTAAGTCAACTGTAAGAAAAGAATCCCCCCTAATTGCCAAGGTAGTAGTCGGTGCTAGATCAGAGCAAGGTAGTAGATCTTGTGTTATTGATTGATTGGTTTTGCAGGTTAGTGAAGATATAGGATTGAGAGGATGCCTCCTAAGGGGAGTGTTGTTGCAAGAAGAATGGATGAATAGGCTAAACAATTAGAGGCCTTGTAGAAGAAGATGGCTGCATGGGAAGCAAAGCACAAAGGAGAAGAAGATGAAAGTGATTGTAAAGAAGAGACTTCTAATGAAGAAGAGGAGATGGATCCTAATGATGCAAGAACAATGAAGCTTTTGAAGGCTATGAATTAGTATAAACCTTTAGTCATAAATTAAAATGAAATATAATATCTCTATGTCTCTCACACATGAACATTTCATATAACCATATACCTTGTAAATGCTGACAATCGACTTATGACATTCCTTAAGTCAACTGTAAGACAGGAATCCCCCCTAATTTCCAATGGCATGATATGCTATCAAACACATTTATGAAAAGGTCATTAGTAATTTTTTCTCACACAACAAAATATCAAAATATATTTAGTACTTAATCAATGTTACCAGTAAATGTTAAATGATGATATATAATACCTTCATTAAATTATGAAAATCATGTGTTTTAAATCCTGTGATATGTCCATAAACTTTAAAATCTTTAGCCAATGATGACCCATAGCCAGTAGGTTTCCTTATTGAATGGATGACATTTTTTAGTTGGTCTAGCTCTTTTTTTTTCAAAATCCATGGAGCTTCTGCATATGTTTCATTTTCCCTACTTGGCCACAAATGTTTTCTATCAAATTTGGTACGCGAAAGATAAATATCTCTCCTCGAAGACAAGGTTTCCTTCTCTTTGCCTGATATATGTCAAAATATAGAATCTGGGATATTTTTGAAGATGTGCATAAGATGTAATAGGTGAGATATTAGTAGATCCTTTCACTAAGGGAGCTCATAAAATATGGATTTTCTTTTCGTTCCTTCTTGCATATGAACTACAACTTGTTCTGGTTCGTCAATTGAATCATCCCGATCAAAAAAATCCTCCCAATCTTTCAATTCAGCATCTTCATACTTCTTAAGCCAATCACTTGGACCCATAATCATGGGAGGGCCTCTATTTTCAATTTTTCCATCAAATTGATTCTTCTAGCGATTTCTAAACCTATGATCTACTGGTAGAAAAAGCTCCTTGTTTGTGTAAATAAATTTATGTAGATATTTAGAATACCACCCTTGAAATTGTTTTGTACATCTTGGACATGCAAATATCCCCTTTTTTTGAAGCCCTACAATTCAACAAGTAATGTTAATAACATCAAAAAAATAGTATAAAACTAAGTATGAAAGTTGGGATGAAAATAAATTATGAATGTAAATACATAAATATTTTGTCTTACCAGAACAAACACCAAGTCCTGGGAAATCATGAATAGTTCAACATAGTACACTAGACAACATGAAGGACCTATTTTATGGAGGACATGATATGTCATACATTCTTATGCCTTTCCATAGTAGTTGCATCTCATCAATAAAAGGCGCAAGATAAACATCCATGTTTTTAACTTGATGTTTTCCTGGAACAATGAGAGTCAACATAAGGTGCTCCTTTCTAACACTCATCCATGGGGGAATATTGTATACTATCAATCCAAATGGAAAAACACTATAATTTGAGCCCAAGAAAGAGAATGGGCACACTCCATCAATTGCAAGACCAAACCTGATACTACGGGGTTCATCTTTGAATTTTCTTGGCCATTTTTCCTCTATGTGTTTCATTGATTTGGAGTCGGCCATAATTCATATGAATCCATCTTTACTCCTGTTCTTTGCATGCCAGTCCATCAATTGTGCAAGTGACTTGCAACAAAACATTTGTTGAAGTCTAGGTATAATTGGCATGTGACGTAAAACCTTCTTTGGAATTGTATGACCTTGTACATCTGTACGATATCTCTTCTCTTTGCATACAGGGCATTCTACCTTGTTCTGATATTCATCTCTATATAAAATGCAATTGTTTTTTCATGAATGAATTTTCTTATATTCAATCCCCAACTCAACCAAAAATAGACTCACTTATCTACAAGTTGATGGCAACACATTCTCTTCAGGGAATATTTTAGTTTTTAGTGCCTTGTAAGATTTCCAGAGATTAAATCAATTGAATATTTGACTTATGATGAACATGTTTGATATGTCAATCTATACTAGGACTGTTTATATACATCCCCTTAAATAAATATAAACGAAGTCGATGAATGTTTACAAATTGTGTACAACAATTGACAATGCAAAGAAAGAAATTAGGGTAGTGAATCCTTTGTCTGACCAACAAAATAGTGACTTGATTTATAATAATATTAATGTGTATGCCAGTTGTGAGGTTCTACTTGCACCCGATTTGAACACTAGTGTCTTTGTTGCTTGCTTGATGGAGTCTTTTAGGTTGTTATCATCAACATTACGTTGGTGGTAATTACCCCTACTATCATCGTTACTGTTAGCCATATGATCATTATCGGAATCATTGTTTCCATCCCCAAGGAAACCTGTACGAATTTCATTCAGTCCTTCTTCATGCACTGCATTTTCCCTATCATGATCATCATCATTAAGGCTAGGTGGTATCTCTTCAGTGTATGCATATCTCATCAGCTCATCAAATTTCTCAGGTGGTAGAAATCTCTTCAAACTTTCTCGTTTCGCCCTGGTATTGTTTAAAGGATGGTTTGGATCATCCCATCCAAATCTTAATAACCCAGTTGGATCATGGGTATTAGTATGTGTTTCATCAACATCTTCTACCTATCAAAAAATGCAAGAATTATTTAATGTTCTCCAACAATTGGATAAATCATAAATGTATCAATTTCAAAGAAATATAATCAAATATGGCTTAAAAAATAAAAATAAAAATTCTATGAACATATATACATCAATTGAATAATGGAACATTATTTTACAGAATACCTTTTTTATACAATAATTTAAATAAAACACAATTATGACAACATACTTTATAAAACATCAATCCACACTCATTTATTATTCTTTGGTTTTCTGCCCTTAAGAACATCCTTAGGGAGACCTTGTTCTTCCCTTTTCTTTCGCACATGAGTGCATTTTAAGAAGGGGTAATCAATCAATAACTCATCCCCAATGGTAAGGTCCTTAATAGCCCCAACCATTTCAATCTATCAACCTCTCTTTCCATATCTCCATCTTTATCATTTATAACATCAACAAATTGACAATTCAGTCTTACATTAGGGTCCCTTCCCTTACTACTATTTATAAATCCTACAATATTTTTGTGTGTGTATGCACATCCATATATATACATAAGATGACCTCTATTAATTTCTTTTCCACTTTACAATTGGAGATGATGTGTATACATATTCAGATTTAGACCATATGCTGACATGCTAGGCTTATATTCTACTAGCCTTCTCCATTCACCACTATACTATGATGGACCATAATATGGCATTAATATCCTAGTGGTTTGTTTTGAATTGTTTCTATGTTTAGATCCCACATGTACATTTTGGAAAATAAAGAGGCCTAGATTCGCTCCATGAATATTGGAGGATCGTATCATGTAGCTGTATCCCCAAACTTGAAACACCTCGTACACTCTAGGTAGTTGTTGATCACTAGGCCAAGCACAATATAGTCGAAGATCAAATTTATCTTTGTAAATTGATCTCAAACTTAGGGGAAAGTCATCATCTCCATCACATTCATTCTCATAGGCTATGTAGTCCACCTTCCCCCTTTCTTTAAGAAAATTATGCATCCTTAAACCGGTTCTTGTTTTGTGACTTGTTTTCATCAATTCCTCATCTTCTGAGCTGGTATATTGGCACATATTTTTGTTAGATGTATCATTTGATAAATGATCATTGCCCTCTAGGTTAGAAGTCGGTGATCCAAGAAACTTTAAACCAAGAAATTTATCCTGAAAGTATCCATTGAGAAAAAAATTAGTTATTTAAATAATATAAAACAATGTTTAAATGAAGTATACATGTTATTTATATCAAATTGGAAAATTCCTTACCACAATTCCTATTGGGATTTGAATCAATTGTAGGAGGCATACTACTGAATGGAAGCTCATCATATATGCAATGTATTTGTACAATTGCTCATTTGAATTGTTTCTTTCCATGAAATACAAAACATCCACAAACAACAATTTTCTCAAAGTATTCATCCCATGTACTATAGTCCTAACCAACCTCTTGTTCAGTGCAATCATCTATTGTGTCTAGAAGATCCATTGTCATATCCTCTTCTACCCACTGTCATCTACGTGATTTAATAGTTTTAGGTCCACGTCCACATACATATCTTCTTCTTTTGGTAGTTGAATGCTCAGGCTCTTCATTTTCTCCAATCTCCATCTAAAATAATCAATAACATGCATTAATTTATGTCAAGATTGGATAATACATTATAAATTTCAATAATACTGTGAAAAAAGATGGACGTATCACAAAATGCCATCAGATCATTTTTTCCTAAGTTAAGTCAAAATTTGAGTACCTGATGTCCTGCTTCATCCATTTTGTCCTCATTTGATATGGCACAATTTGTTGCCATGTCCTCGTCTCGCCCCTATAATACACAACATAGTAAATAATGTTTACTACACCAATTATATCATTTCAATGAATATGCTATCCAACACAAAACCTCACTTTAGTCATATATTTTCTCAAAGTATTCATCCCATGCACTATAGTCCTAACCAACCTCTTGTTCAGTGCAATCATTTGTTATTTCTACATGATCTGTCATATCCTCAAACACCCATTGTTGTCTACGTGATTTAACAGTTTTAGGTCCACATCCACATCCTCTTTTGCTAGTTGAACACTTAGGCTTTGCATTTGCTCCAATCTCCATCTAAATTAATCAACAACATGCATTAATTTATGTCAAGATTGGATAATACATTATAAATTTCAATAATACTGTGAAAAAAGATGGACGTATCACAAAATTCCATCAGATCATTTTTTCCTAAGTTAAGTGAAAATTTGAGTACCTGATGTCCCGCTTTAGCTGTTGTGTTGTCATTTGACATGACATGATTTGTTGCCATGGCCTCGTCTCACCCCTATAATACACAACATAGTAAATAATTTTTAGTACACCAATTATATCATTTCAACGAATATGCTATCCAACACAAAACCTCACTTTAGACATATATTTGACATATATTTGACACTTTAGATGACTCATCTAGTTGTATAGCGGTCATTTCTGAGTTCACAAATCTAACCTCTATTAGTTTTGCACCCACAAAATTGACTTGGGATAAGGAATAGATAAAATAGGGAACCATGATTGCTCCCTTGGTACATATGAAGATGAAGTCAATTTAGGATCAATTTATTTATCAACTTCATAGAAAAATACATCATTTTGCACTACTAGGCACTAAATTAGGCACACTTTGCACCGCCTTTTGCATCCCAAATAGATTACATTTTTTTGGCTGGAAGGAGATGCTAAATTAGGCACACTTTGCACTACCTTTTGCATCCCAAACATATAACATTTTTTTGGCTGGAAGGCAATGCTAAATTAGGCACACTTTTCTACGCTAACTATAGCACCGACTACTGAATCAAGAACAAAAATTTAAAACTTCCCACGTCAAGAAGAAAGAGATGACAGGAGAAAAAACCCACTTGAAGGAAGATAGGAGAAAAAAGGGAAAAACGTTGTGAAGGAGGGCTACAAGCAAGTAGATTAGAAATTCGATTTAGTTTGTGAAACCATAGGTAAGGTTGCAATTTGTTTTTTTTGTTCCCACAAATATTTTTGTTTGAATTAAATGGAGAGATTGTGAAGAAAGGCTTGTGAATATTGTTTTGTTTACATGCAAATCATTCAAGTCTCATTTGGTTGCAAAGGAGGAGGGTAAAATTGTAGACATTGCATTATTTCTTCCACATCTGAGAGTAGTGAACATGTTTTTGAAACCCCAATGCCCTAGTTCGCTTATCATTCCCATCCCAAGCTTTCAATTTCTGGTTTGATTTCTCGAACCTTCCTTCCATAAAAAATTAGTCAAGTGCTTTCAAGACAAGTCATTAAACTACATCCACCCCATTGCAGCCAGGTCCCATGGGAACAAAGGTTGGTTGAGACAATACAAGGAGATAGGGATTTTGAGACGACAGTTGAATAATAGATAATTTCCTCAAATTTGTGAGACCTTCAGGCTTAAATTAGCTATTACTAATTTTCACTTATTCTTTTATAGAACAATGAGCTTGTGGTTTTGAATTGATTGTGCTCACACATTCATTTTCTTTCTAATCAGTAGATGCAACTTGAGCATGGGACCTATCTGTGTTAACTCTCAATAAAACCACACTTTGCGCCCTTTTTATCCCCCAAAGATTACCATTCTATACAAGTGCGCAAGTGTTGATTTTTTTACAATACATTTGTTTCATTTTGCATATATTTATATCCTTTCAAATATATTTATATTCTATACAGGTGCACACACAATTGATTCATAGGTGTTTAAATCTAGAAAGAGAGTCATTCAAGGTAAGACTTTCATACCACAAATTGGACAAAAATTTTCATACCTAACAGTGTGTACTTCGTTTGCCTCCATAGACTGGACAAAAATAATTTTCCCTAGGTCGCCTCAAAATGTTAAGCGATAGAGGGAAGAGAACAAAGGGAGCAGACTCTGGCCATAACGAGGTAATTCATTGTCAATTTATAGATTTGAAAATGTTTCCCTTGTTTCTTTCATTTTTCATTTTTCATTTTTTATTTTTAAATTTAAAAGAAGAAATTTATTATATATATATATATATATATAGGTACATGTGATTGACAAAGATAAAGAGGCATTGGCTTCCATATTGGGGGTAGACGTAGTGAAAAATTTGGATGATGCATGTTGGACAATGCTTGCTAGATACATAGAAACATGATCTAGTGAAGCCCCTCAAACATTGCAACCAAATCAACCATTTCAAAGGGAATCAATTGATTCCCTAAGCAGTCCTAAATCGAGCAAAAGATCCAGGAGGAAATAAGTAACAGTAAACTCTAGGAGTGTAGAACATGGAGCAGAGGCTTCCACTATCCCACCCACTCTTGGGACACAAACTTTTTCCACCACAACAAGTTTTCATTCTTGTATTGATACCTACAATAAGAAGATAGAATACGATGTGGTTTCAGGGGAAGTCTGAATGACATATGCTGGAAAAGGGTTTGTGAATAGGTTGAAGGAATCATGCCTTCAACAGTTCAAAGACCATCTACATTTTCCATTCTCAAAGATACCCATACACCTACAAAAAGCAGTTATCAATGACATGGAGACTGAATTTGGCATAGGTTGATCTATGAAGAAGGTAAAGCTACAAATGTCTCAAAATTGCAAGAGATTTTGGTGCAACCAAACAAAGAAGATAAAAATAATCCCTCCCAAGCTAAGGCTCAAAAAAATCCCAATTGATGTAAGTGTCAAAGTATGGAAAGAGTTTGTAAAAGCATATGAGAAGTCTGAAGCACAAAGGAAGTCCGGTGAGGGGAGTACACAGGTATTTGAATTTGTTCATAAGATTATATCAAATTTATTATACGACTTTTAAATTTTATTTGTGCATAGTTAAATTGAATTAGTATATGTTTCAGGACAAGGCCTCCAAGGCTAGGCTTCAAATTTTTTTTGCCACACATCATAGTGGCTAGAAAGGTTTACAGGCCTTGATCTATAATTTTGTAAGTATATTTAATATGTTAAATGATATTTTTTTTAATTCCCTAGGAAAAAGTAAATGATTGCATATTAATTAGTTTAACTAGTCCATGTGCCATGTTTTGATAGGAGGAGAAATATGGCCGACATCCAAACCAATTTGAAAAGGAAAAGTTACAAAGCAAAAAGTGGGCCGATTTTTTAATTTGTATGGAAAATGAGGTATCAATAGTTGACTTTCAATAACTTAGTTGGATATTATTGTGTTAATATGTCAATTTGCATTTATTGTGTTGATTTTTTATTGATGCATAGGATGAGTTCTAAAGTGCTTATCTGTTGGCCCTAGATCCCACTCAATTGTCCCATTATTTCATGTTGAGGAAAAAAATATTGTTTTCCTTAAAGGGTAGTGGGTGACATTCATGCCTTATTTTCATCGCATCTTTTAATTAATGACCATTGTCTTTTAATATCTCTTAAGTGTCCTCATTTAAGTTATGAGTTGTATTATTTGAGTAACTTAGTCCCATGTTGATTTGATTTATCTTCTTTTCTCTCAAACATGGTATCTCAAGGAGTGCTTCCTTGAATTCATGTTGCCATTCTACTAAGTGATCCACATGCATCTTTGAAATCCTTCCTCACGATGCTACCATTCTCTTAACATGTAAGAATGTTCTGATGCATCTTGGTAGGCATCCTATAGATCTAACACATCCTTCTAGTCTACATCACTTGACATAGCTAACCAACCACTTAATTTGTCCATCTAATTTAAAAAAAGCAGTAAATTCCTATCTTCCAAGTTAAAAAAGCTACATAAATAAAGAAATCAACAGTAAAAAACTTGCATCCTGATCTGATCAACATAGAGAAGCGTGTAATACTAGACTTCTTAACATTCAAAAGATAAATGGAATGTCCTTAACACCAAGTAGAGCTATCCAAAAAAGCTAACTAAAAACACAAACGTGCTCCCCCACAGAATGGCCTAATGGTTGGGTGTCATAGAAGTCAAACTATCAAAGTAACAACATTGATCAAGTTAACATATATGCATCATTTTCATAAACAGGTGAACCATTTATGTGCATGAATAAATAGTAGGATGTAGATGAACTCAATTCATCTAGATTTATGCCTCTTGGTAGGAATTCCTCTTGAATCTCTAATATCAGGTGCCCAAGACTTCCCTGTAGCTTTTACCTTTCGTCGTCGCATATCCTCTTCACTGTCAAAATCATCTCCTTTTTCCTTATCTGCATTTATAGCTTCAAATTATAATTCATCCCATGTTTTAGCTTCCTCCCCTTCAGAATATTTTTCTTCTTCTTCTTCGTCCTCATCTAACTCCACAAGAGATTCATCTTCTAAACCTTCCTCATCTGATTCTAATTCCTCTTCTACATCAGAGGGTTCATATCCTTGATCTGACTCTTCTGAATTATCAAAATCAGAATCACTAGCTTCCATATTCAAAAATTCCCAACCACCATCTTCAATAAATTTGTCTAGATCATCAGTCATAGTCTTCAAAATTGGCCGCTAGTTCAAGTTCATTTTGCTTTCATAATACTTTATATCCATTGAGTTCAACCATTCCTTGATGCCATCAAGCAAAGATTGAGGAATGACGTTAATGCAGAGTACATCCCACTTGAATTCTTTGAAAACAATAGCCATATAAAATTCCCTTTTCCCAAGTCCTACTCTCTGAAGGTTAACAATCTCAATCTCACTAATAGTGATTACTAAGAAAGGTAATTCCATCAACTCTACCAAATAGTTTACTGTAGGAACAATAAAAGCAGGGTCTTTGAAAGGAACTCCATGAAAACTGAGCTCTTTAAATGGTATATCAAACTCTAGTTCAAAATATTTTATATGAGGCTGCTCCCATATCTCTCTTACTCGCTTGACAAATCCTTGAAACTCTACATTGATTTTATTTTTCCTGTCCCTCTCTTGTTTTTCCTCAATTTCATCAGGATATACATTGACCTTCTTGCCCCTCCTAAAGTTTGGACCACATCCATTACCTCCACATAAAACTGGAAATCCTTGGTCTTCTTGGTTCCCATGCCATGATATGGTTATGCAAATGAAAATGAAGCAAAGTAATCATCTCCTTCTCTGCTGGTTGGAAGAATGCATGCTTAATGTTTTGATACATGATAGCAACTCTCTCTTCTGCTCTTATGGTTGAATATAGAAATCCATTATGGTGGGCCTCCAAAGTTCTAGTCATCTTTCTCCCTCTTCCACCAAATGTTGGCCTAATCCACAAGTCTAATAGCCTAATTGCCTTTTTTTTTGAAAGCTGAAGTTTCTCTCGAGTCACCAGTGTAGCTCTCTCTACCCTTTCAAACTCTTTCATTGCTACAAGAAATTAGCGCCTAATTGATTAACAATCTTAATCTCACTAATAGTGATTACTAAGAAAGGTAATTCCACCAACTCTACCAAATAGTTTACCATAGGAACAATAAAAGCAGGGGCTTTGAAAGGAACTCCATGAAAACCAAGCTCTCTAAATGGTACATCAAAATCTAGTTCAAAATATTTTAGATGAGGCTGCTCCCATAGCTCTCTTACTCACTTGACAAATCCTTGAAACTCTACATTGATTTTATTTTCCATGTCCCTCTCTTGTTGTTCTTTCTCAATTTCATCAGGATCATACAATGACCTTCTTTCCCCTCCTAAAGTTTGGACCACATCCATTACCTCCACATAAAACTGGACATCCTTGGTCTTCTTGGTTCCCATGCCATGATAAGGTTATGCAAATGAAAATGAAGCAAAGTAATCATCTCCTTCTCTGCTGGTTGGAAGAATGCATGCTTAATGTTTTGATACATGATATCAGCTCTCTCTTCTACTCTCATGGTTGAATACTGAAATCCATTATGGCCTCCGAGTTCCAGTCATCTTTCTTCCTCTTCCACCATATGTTGGTCAAATCCAAAAGTCTTCCACCCTAATTGACTTTGTTTTTGAAAGCTGAAGTTTCTCCTGAGTCACCAGTGTATCTCTCTCTGCCTTTTTAGACTCTTTCATTGCTATAGGAAATTAGCACCTAATTGATTAACAATCTCAATCTCACTAATAGTGATTACTAAGAAAGGTAATTCCACCAAATCTACCAAATAGTTTACCATAGGAACAATAAAAGCAGGGGCTTTGAAAGGAACTCCATGAAAACCAAGCTCTTCTAAATGGTATATCAAACTCTAGTTCAAAATATTTTAGATGAGGCTGCTCCCATAGCTCTCTTACTCACTTGAAAAATCCTTGAAACTCTGCATTGATTTTATTTTTCATGTCCCTCTCTTGCTATTCTTCCTCAATTTCATCAGGATATACATTGACCTTCTTGCCCCTCCTAAAGTTTGGACCACATCCATTACCTCCACATAAAACTGGACATCCTTGGTCTTCTTGGTTCCCATGCCATGATATGGTTATGCAAATGAAAATGAAGCAAAGTAATCATCTCCTTCTCCGCTAGCTGGAAGAATGCATGCTTAATGTTTTGATACATGATATCATATCTCTTATGCTCTCATGGTTGAATACTGAAATCCATTATGGTGGGCCTCCAAAGTTCCAATCATCTTTCTTCCTCTTCCACCAAATGTTGGGCTAATCCACAAGTCTTCCAGCCTAATTGCCTTTGTTTTTGAAAGCTTAAGTTTCTCTTGAGTCACTAGTGTAGCTATCTCTTCCCTTTCAGACTCTTTCATTGCTATAGGAAATTAACGCCTAATTGATTAACAATCTCAATCTCACTAATAGTGATTACTAAGAAATGTAATTCCATCAACTCTACCAAATAGTTTACCAGAGGAACAATAAAAGTAGGGGATTTGAAAGGAACTCCATGAAAACCAATCTCTCTAAATGGTATATCAAACTCTAGTTCAAAATATTTTAGATGAGGCCAATCCCATAGCTCTCTTACTCACTTGAAAAATCCTTGAAGCTCTGCATTGATTTTATTTTTCCTGTCCCTCTCTTGCTGTTCTTCCTCAATTTCATTAGGATCATACATTGACCTTCTTTCCCCTGCTAAAGTTTGGACCACATCCATTACCTCCACATAAAACTGGACATCCTTTGTCTTCATGGTTCCCATGCCATGATATGGTTATGCAAATGAAAATGAAGCAAAGTAATCATCTCCTTCTTCGCTGGTTGGAAGAATGCATGCTTAATGTTTTGATACATGATATCGGCTCTCTCTTCTACTCTCATGGTTGAATACAGAAATCCATTATGGTGGGCCTCCAGAGTTCTAGTCATCTTTCTTCCTCTTCCACCAAATGTTGGCTTGATCCACACGTCTGTAAGCCTAATTGCCTTTGTTTTTGAAAGCTGAAGTTTCTCCTGAGTCACCAGTGTAGCTCTCTCTGCCTTTTTGGACTCTTTCATTGCTATAGACAATTTGTGGTATTTAATCATTTATACCACATGGTTGATATGCTTTGAATCCTTGGATCTAAAGGAAATTTCCTTAACATAAATACTACTAGGGAATTTCAATGTTGGCATGTAGTTGGAATTAAAGTCGGTACCTGGAACATTGAAAATTATCCTTATATAAGAATTCCCTCCATCTTGTTGGCTTGTAACACTCTTGATGGTGGCTACATGAAATGGAACCATGATGCCATATATGGGTACCAGAACAACATCATTTTTTATATCAACCTGAATCATGAGCTCTCTAGAAACATGGATATCTTCCACATTTTTTCATGAAACCATCTCAATGGATGGCTTGGAAGAGCCATGTCCATCTCCTGTACCAATGCCCCCAACAACCAATCTTCTTGCAGTATCCTCATTCTTTTGCAGAGGGTTGGCACTTAAGGTTATGTAATAGAATTTACAGTTGATAGTTAAATTGTATAACACATTTTTTTATGATCTCACTAACATTTATTAGAATTGTTGCATGTTTTACATCATTGAAATCACATATTAGCTGTAACTTTTTTGAAATTTTATTATGGTATGTGCACTTTGATACGATGTAATATGATTATGGTTTCATCTCATATGTTTCAATATTAGATATATAATAGATAAATAAATTATTGCATGAAATAAATAATAACTTGTCATTTTAAATGTTTTTTTTTGTAGAACATGAGTCTTCTAGAAGATTAAGATGATCCTCATCATGATATAGATCCAGAAAATATTGGTTCTGCCGATACAAATCACATGGCAGAGGATGATGATGACACATATACGGAAGACATCGAGGTCGATGACAATGATGATGACGATGATGATGGCGATGACAATGATGATGATCATGATGGTGGTGATGATGATGAGGTAGTTGCTGGTAGTACTTAATGACATTCATGATCATATAGACTGCATCATGGATCATTGCTACTATATTGTTATGATGATGATGATCACAATGGTGGTGATGATGATGAGGCAGTTGCTGGTAGTACCCAGTGACATTCATGATCATATAGAGTACATCCTGGATCATTGTTGATATATTGTTATGATGCCTCTTTTCATGGTTACTATCATATGTATCATTTTCATGGCCTATAGTACCATATTATTGAGTTGTATCATATTGACATTTATCATTTTCACTTATATCATTTGAACATGTATCATCTTGACTTGTATCAATTTGAGTTAAATAATATATTATTTTTACTTATATCATTTGTACATGTATCATTTTCACATGTTATTGATCTATTCGTATATTTGACTTTCACTTGTTTTAGTTATATATGATGATGATCCTATCAGTATTGACTTGTCAATTTATATATATTAAAAGTGGTTGATGATTTTTGGATGGATATTTATTATGTATGATTATTTTAATTTACTGCTCAGGATGAATGTCAAATTCAATTAAATTATAGATATTTGACTCACTTGTTTTAAATGTCAAATTCAATTAAATTATAGATATTTGACTCACTTGTTTTAATTATAGATGATGATCATGTTATAATAATTATATTGTTATTTAATCATATGAGTTAAATAATTAAATTACTTACTCTATAATCATATGAGTTATTTAAGAGGCATCATATATTTAACTAATTAAATTGAATTAAAACATATTAAATTAATAAATGAAGCAAAACAAGAAGCAAAAATGGAAGCCAAACTATAAACAAACCAGAAGCAATCTTGGAAGCAAACCTGGAAGCAAAACCGAGAGCAAAACAAGAAGCATTTTTTAAAAGCAAAAATGGAAGCAAAAAAAGAAACATTTTTAGAAGCAAAAAAGGAAGCAACAATGGAAGCCAAACTAGAAGCAAACCAAAAGCAATCTTGGAAGGAATCTTGGAAGAAAAATTGGAAGCAAAATTGGAAGCAAAACTGGAGGAAAAAGGGGAAGCAAAATTGGAAGAAAAACTGAAAGGAACGTAGGAAGCAAAATCAAAAGTAAACCTGGAAGAAAAGACAGAAGCAAAACTAGAAGAAAATTTGGAAGGAAAACTGGAAGCAAAACTAGAAGAAAATCTCGAAGAAAAACTAGAAGCAAATCTAGAAGAAAAATTGGAAGCAAACTTAGAAGAAAAACGGGAAGCAAAACTGGAAGCAAAACTGGAAGCAACGCAGGAAGCAAAAATGGAAAAAAAATTGGAAGCAAAATCAGAAGCAAACTTGGAAGCAAAACCAAAAGCAAAATTGGAAGATAAACTGGAAGGCAAATTAGAAGCAAAACTATAAGAAAATTTGGAAGCAAAATTGGAAGCAAAACTAGAAGCAAAACTGGAAGCAAATCTAGAAGCAAAACTAGAAGCAAACCTGGGAGCAAAATTGGAAGCAAAAGTGGAAGCAAAAGTGGAAGCAAAAGTGGGGGAAAAACTATAAGCCAAAATGGGAGCAGAAATGGAAGCAAAAATGGGAGCAATAATGGAAGCAAAATCGAAAGCAAAACTGGACGTCACATTGGAAGAAAAAGTGGAAGCAAAACTGGAAGCAAGCCTGGAAGCAAAATTGGGAGAAAAACTAGAAGCAAAAATGGGAGCAAACATGGAAGCAAAACTAGAAGTCAACTTGGGCGCCAATTTAGGCACTATTTTTTATGCCAATTCCCAGCGCTATTCTCAGTGTTAAAGGAGATGCTATTGCTGACACCAAAATTTTGGCGCAAAATTCAGTGCTAAAGACAACACTAAAGATAATGCTAAATTCAGTGAAGAATCTGGCGATAAACAAAGAAACAGGTTTTCGCTGATTTTTGCACCGTTAGATGACTCCAAAATGACAAACTCAAATACACTAAAATCTAGCGCTAAAGTCGGCACTAAGTGCTTATTTTTCTATTGTGATTCCTTTGATGAAGCCATAGAAATGGGATTTTGAATTGAAAAAATTCTCATTGACGATGGAACTATTAAACTAAATAAACACAAAGATAAAAAATTAGGGCCAACCAACAAGATGCCTTTTTGGGTAAAGAACAAGAATGTAGTCAATGATGGAGTTGTTGATACAAAAAAAACTAAAACCTCATAACCTATCTGTAGACACCCAAATTTGATCACTCCCATATGATCAAATTTCCTTCTTTATTCATCAATTCTGTCAATATTAATTTATTTAATTAATATTGCGCTTCTCACATAAGACT